>JAODAL010019248.1:0-72610 GCA_025379985.1 Phyllomedusa bahiana
CCCTTTTGAAACAATTTTTTCCCCTACCTTTTTGTTGTTTTGTCTTTTGAAGTGAAGGAACATTTTTTTTATAGTGTTATTATTATGTTAGAGTGCCATTAATAACAGGGCACTGTATATTCGAGGGGGGTTACATACACAACATATGTCAAACAAGCACAAAAATTTGATTTAAGATGAATAACAACTGGTTTAAAAAGGGAGAGATTTACCCCCGCCCCCGAAGGGTTAAAATTAGAGTGGGCGCATTGATTCTAAGAAGTGGAATTGTTTAGGATTTCAGGAAAACTTTGATTCTGAAAAAAGTTTGAAAATTTGGGTTGGGTTCGCAGGGAAAGAAGTGTGGGTTTTTCATTGATTTAAAAAGGGTTTGGGGAAAAATGGCGGGTACATGGGGCCAAAAAAGTCTGGGAGGAAAAAGGGGATAGCCCACAAAGGGGAAAGTGAGAGATGAAGCCAATCGAGAAAAGCGGGATTCTGTGACGTCCCCCGCAATATATAAGTCCGGGGCCCTGCTCGCCCCCTTTTTTTAAAAACCCCTTTTTTCCCCTGTGCTGTGTAGGGAAGGTGCTGCCCCTTCCCCTGCTGTGCTTTTTGATATTCATATAAAGAACCACTTTTTAGAGTGATTTTTGGGGGTGTCACAGTTGTCTCAGAGATGCTTTTTTCGTTCTAATTCTGTTTTTGGGGGGGTTTTTGGGAACTGGGGTCGTGTGATCCAAGCAGCTGCATGTAAAAATTTTTTTTTTAATTTTTGCTCCAGTTTTTGAGCAAATTGGAAAATCCAAAGGGGTTTTCTAAGCCTGGGTTTCCCGTTGTTTGTTAAAAAAAAAAAACGTTTTTACAAACCAAATACCCCTTTAAATTTTTTGGTTTTTCTAATTTATTATGGCAATTTAGATCCAGGGGTTAATTAAGCGTTGTTTGCTGTTGTGGTCCCCCTAAAGAAATGTTCCTTTTTTATCCCAAGAAGAAATTTTTGGGTGTAGCATAATTCTTTTTCCCAAGGTTAATTACAAATTTTTTGTTGGGGTTTTTCCAAAAAAAAAACGCCGTTTTAACACGCCCTTTTTAAAACTGCTAATTGTTGGCAGCACTTTCTTTTGGGGCAATTTACATCCAATGGGGGAAAATAAGTATTTTTCTGCCCGTTTTAAATTAGTAAAAAAAACGTTCTTTTTCCCCCACAAAAAAAAATTTTGGCTTTTTGCATTAAATTTATTTCCCAAGGTTTAAATTTCAAATTTTTCTGTTGTTGTGTTCTGTAAAATTTCACGTCGTTTTAAAACGCTGCCCAAAATGGGAATTGTTTTAGGGACATTTTTTTTGCCCCCAAATTTTCATCCCAAAAGGGTTAAAAAATTATTTTTTTGCAGTTGAATTGGTAAAAACGTTCTTTTTCACCCCCCAAAAAAAAAAAAATTTTTTTCCCGTAGCAAAATTCATAAACCCAAGGTAAATTACCCAAATTTTTCTGAGGTTGGGTTTTGTAAAATTTAAAATTGCCCCTTTTTCCCCGTGCAAAGCGGTAATTGTTGGCAGGAAAATTTTTTTGCGCAATTTACATCCAAGGGGTTTTTTAAGTATTTTTTGAGTTGTATTTCAGAAAAAAAAACGGGTTTTTTTACCGCCAAAGAAAAAATTTTGCTGGCATAATTTTAAAATCCCAAGGTTTTTTTAAAGATTTTTCGTTTTTGTGTTCCATAAAAAACATTTCCGTTTTTAAAAAACGATGCAAACTGGTAATTTTTGGCAGCACATTTTTTTTGCGCAAAAATTTAAAAACCAAGGGTTAAATAAAATTATTTTTTTGAGTTGTAATTGTAAAAGAAAAGTTCTTTTTTTACCAAAAAGAAGAAATTTCGGCTGTAGCATAATTTTTTTTCCGAAGGTTAATTACAAGGGTTTTTTTTTGTTGTGTTCCCTAAAAAAAAAATGGAAATTTTTTCATGCTACAAAGCTGATAAATTTTTGGCAGCAATTTTTTTACGCAAATTTTCATCCAAAGGTTTTAAATAAGTATTTTTCTGCAGTTGTACTTAGTAAAAAAAATGTTTTTTTTTTACCCCCCAAAAAAAAAATTTTTTTCCGTAGGGATTAAAATTTATTTAAAAAGGGGGAAAAGGAAAAATTTTTTCCCAAATCTTTCTTTTTTTTGTTCTGTAAAATTACACGCCCTTTTAACACGCCGGGAAAAATAGTAATTGTTGGCGACATTTTTTTTTGGCAATTTACATCCAAGGGGGGTTTAAATAAGTTTTTTTTGAGTTGTAAATTAGTAAAAGAAATGGTTTTTTTTTACCGCCAAAAAAGAAATTTTTCCCGTAGCATAATTTTTATATCCCGGGGGGGGGGGGGGGGGAAGGGGGGGGGAATTTAAACCTGTTTGTTTCTTTTATATTTAGTAAAATTTCACAGTGGGGTTTTTTAAAAGGGACCCTACAAGTAAAATTTTTTCCCGCCCCTTTGTGGAGGCAATTTATTTTCCAAAGGGGGTTTCCCAAAAATTGTTAGTGGGTTGTTTGGGGTCAAATAGGGTGTGTATTTATCTATACAGATATTTTTCATTTAAAAAGTGTTGTACCCTTTTTGAACAAAAAGTTTTGTCAGACAAGAGGGTTTGGGAGGGTTTCCACCTGCGAGTGGCGTGGACCCCCATTTTCCCGGAGCGGTCCAGGTTTGCAGCCCCAAACTGGGGGACGTCGCAGAAAGGGGTAAAAACCCGGGGAGGCCCCGAAAATGTTTGGGGTATCTAGCGGGTTGTGTTGTTCGGAAACCCAAAGGTTCTTGTTTGGGGTTTATAGGTTCCCTTTACTTTCCCCCCAGGGTGACATCTGACAAAACCCCCGCCCAAAAAGTGGGTGGGAAAAGTCAGCACAACCTTAGTTTGGGAAAGGCCCGGGAGCGGGGGGTCTCACCTGTCCCCCAACCCCCCCTCTGTCCCCTTGGTTCCCTCAGCCCGGATCTAATATGTGGTTGGGGGTCAGCGCCACTATTTTTAGCGAAAGGATGGAAAAAATTTGAGGAGGGGAGTCAGCAAACTACCTGGGGAGCAAAGAAATGGGGCCCATATCCCTGCTTCTTGCAGTTTGGCGGCAAAAAATAGATGGGGAGGGGTTTGCGGGGGGTCATGTTGTGAGGGGTCAGCCCCCTTTCATTCCCGGGTGGTGAGGGGGATTTGAGGAAAATTAAAACAAATCGAATATGATGTAGAGAAATGCACTTGGGAGCCGGGTGAAGAAGGGCTTCATCATCGTCAGGAGAAAAAAGGGGGGTCAGCTTGGGGGGCAGGAAACAGCGCAGCCACAAGTGGGTTGTGTGGCCGTGAGTCAGAAAGGGGGGAAGCAGTGGAGGTGGGACCCAAACGGCCACCGGGGGGAAAACCCGCTTCGCAGGTCAGGAAAGTGCGGACAGGGGGCCCGGGGCAGTGGCGGCAGTAGTCCCTAGTGCGGACGGGTTGGCAGTAAAAAAAAGATACTCGGCGGTGTGGCAGTTCTTTGCTAAGACACCGGAGGAGCAGGAATATGGGTATATGTAGAATCTGTGGGCAGAAAGTGAAGCGTGGCAGGGAGCTAACGTTGGCACCATGGCGCTGCGTCAAAACTTGCAGCATCACCATCCGGTGGCCTGGGAGAAACGTGGCTCAGATGTGGTGGTCAATCCTACGCCGCAGCAAACAGCAGGCAGCAGCGCCAGTGGCACACATTGTGCCATTGCTGCCAGTCAAGCTCCACCACTAGTGTTAAAGCAATATTATCGACAAAGTTGAAATCGGCACAGTTTTTTTATGGTGATCGGAATTTTTTTAGATTCATGCAACAATTTAGGTTAAAATCTGTGCATCATCTATTAAGATCGCGCCTTTTTCAGCGCTTCCTGTAATTTGGCTGCCAGCAACTCAGATTACTGAACTAGAGCAGGGTGAGATGTGTGTGCGACGTCATGACTGGATGTGTATGGTTGCGATTGGCTGGAAAAATACATGTCCTCGTTTTACTTAGAAACAGCGTTTCCTGTTCAGCCTCAGTGTCTCCAGCGTCTAAGTGCAGAAGGGGACGTGCGCTCTGCTTGTGTCCAAACAGTCAGCGAAATTATTTATTTCTTCACAGAGAACCTCTACTGATTAGCTTGTGATCCTTACTAAATTAGTTAGATTAGAGATTGGAGGCTTTTATTTCGTTAGGTAGAGAATTTTTAAAGGAGCATCTACCGCTGTTAAAGTCATTGAGGGGGGTCGGAGGGGGGGGCCCCTGCGGGCGAAACACAGGACAAAGTCTATAAGAATACTGGATAAGTTCACCAAGACTTAGTGTAGACATGCAATAAGCTTTATGTATTAACAGTTTTTATTGAAATATTCCCTGGATATTGGGCAGCTGATTATAGGATACACAATCTTTTTGTAACTGAGGTCTCTTTGAAGATGCAAATCTCCACTTTTATTATCAGTATAATTTCAGATAGGTGTTCATTTTAATTTTGCCCATTCACCTTTGTTGATATATCCCACCTACTACTTAATTAGAAGCCAGCAAGTCAGCAAGGTGATAGGTGCAAAAAATACCTTGTAATATCGATACATTACAGATACGTGTTTTTTGACTTTGGTGCATACAGCTTTTGTTATGAGGCACCTTGCCTTAAATGTGAATACTGCAATTTTTTAGTCACACGGTGAATTTATATGTGACAAAAATACATTTGTATTATCGAATACATTACAGATAGTGTTTTGGCTCTTTTGCCCAATCCAGATTCGTGATAGAGTGCCACCTTGCAGTTAAATTTGAATCAGCAATTGTGTAGTTACACAGGTGAATTGATAGGTGCCAAAAATTCACCTTTTATTTCCGAATACATTACAGTTACGTGTTTTTGATTTGGTGCACTAAGCTTTGTCATTGAGGCACTTGCACTTAAAATGTGATTACTGCAATTTTTTAGTACACAGGGAATTGATAGGTGCCAAACAATACCTTTTATTATCCGAAATACATTACAGATACGTGTTTTTTGGCACTTTTGCCCAGTCCAGATTGTTGATAGAGCCCACCTTGCAGTTAAATTTTGAATCCAGCAATTGTGTGTTACCACAGGTGAATTGGATAGGTGCCAAAAAATACCTTTTATTATCCGAATATATTACAGATTACGTGTTTTTTGATTTGGTGCACTACAGCTTTGTTTCATGAGGCACGCACTTAATTGTGAATTCTGGAAAAGTTTTTAGTCACCCCAGGTGATATTGATAGGTGCCAAAAATACCTTTTATTATAGAATAACATTACAGATAACGTGTTTTTGGCACTTTTGGCCCAGTGATTTGTTGATAGAGCCACTTGCATTAATTTGAATCCGCAATTGTGTAGTTACACAGGTGAATTGATAGGTTCAAAAAAATACCTTTATCTATTCCGAATAAATTTCAGATACGTGTTTTTTCACTTTGGCGCAGGCAGCTTTGTTGATAGATCTACTTTGCAGTTAAATTTGGAATACAGCAATTTTGTTTTGCTTGAGGGATTTGTGAATAGCTGTGATTTGCCGTTCTTTTAATAAAGAGACTTTCAAAACTTTCCATACTCAAATTTGTATATTTATGAACAAGGAGGAAAATTGGTGGTAAGCGAGCAAAGAGGGGGGGTAGGACATGGAGTAGAAGTTACGGAGAGAGGTGCTCCTTCCAGTGCTGGCGACATAACACGCATGCAGCGGGATCATCAGTGAGGACCGTAGGCATGTCATCGCTGGTCAGGGCCCTGTGAATCTCTGTAACGACAGCAACAGCGTCGCCATTATGTCCTTCAGTGGTTATGCAAACTGCATCAGCAGTCTTACCTCCTCGTCCTCCAAGTCAACGGCCACAAATGTGTCATCAGCATCACCAGCATCCGTCCAAATGAAGCAGCCAAATGTCAATTCGTGTACCCACCACTGTGGATAATCATTTTTTGAAGACCTCTTTGATGACAAATGCGGTCTGGGGTTTCAGAAGGATGTAAAATCAAGAGGCCAATGAGGATGATTTTCTCTGCTCTGATGCCCAGTTATGATTCCATCAGAGGAGAGAGGAAAGGCCGGTCAATCGGCAAAAATCCCGGGCGGTCGGAACCACTTGCAGTCCTCTTGCTTGTAGCCGCAGCTTCTGGGATGCAGAATGTCAGGCGACTAAGTCACATGTGTTGATGATGATGATGACGACATTGCGGATCCAAGTGGTCTCTTCAGCAGATTTGCTTGTGAGCGCTTCATCACTGGACGAGAAGAGATCGATGGGGTAGTGTCAGTACGGGTTCCGCCTCAAAAAGGGAGAGGGCTGGTCGCAGAAGTCCGCTGATATGATTCGCCAGTCCAGGTCAGCGCAAAACCCGCTCCTACGTTATCCGCCGTCAAAAAGGTCAGCGACCTCTCAAGCCTGGCCTTTTTGACCAAGCCTCTGATTCACCCAGCGATGGTCATATGCCGCCTTTGCCGTTAAACGCATAAGTAGAGGCAAGAACTTAGGTGGTTAACACCTCAACTTGTCTAGTCACATGCAGCGAATGCATGAGTGAATGGATGGCAACACTGGACCAAAAAAGGCCAGACCGACGCGGGCCTCCTAACCTCTGTCACAACCCTCTGTCTCCGACTCTCCTCCTCGCCCCACCAAGCGTTCTCAGCTGCCATGTCTCTCAGGAGTATGATCAGGGATCAGCGTCGCTTCAGCCTTCCACAGTCGCCCGTGTACCACAGCACCCCCCCCCCCCCACCCAGAGACCCATCTAACCTTCTCCTTCCGCCCGTTTGAGACCTGCCGTACAGCGGCAGTCTAGCAGCCATCTTCTGTCTTCAGGTTTGGGAGCAAGAAGAAACACTTTAACCAAACCATCCCAAAGCCAAATGCCTGAATTGTCGGCGTTCAGGCTTTTGGCCTTGGAATGTTGCCTTTCCGTTGGTGGAACACAGATGGGTTCCGCCAGTTCATGGCCCTTTGCCTGGCCCCAATACCAGATGCCGAGCAGATTTCTTTGCAGAAATAGCCGTTCCCTGCCCTGGCATCAACGTGTCATCTAAAATTTCAAGCGCGGTTGTGCATCTGTGTCGGGGAAATTCCATCTGACCACGACACATGGACTAGTAAGGATGGCCAGGCCGCTATATCTCTGTTGCTGCTCACTGGGTGAGCTGGGTGATTGTCCTGGGTGGTTGTCGGTGGCTCTCGGTCGGAGCACGCTCTTTCAAAAAACCGCAGGGATGTGCAGGGTTCTTTCCCCCAAGGTGCTCTGGTGGGCATCACGTGCCAGAGAAACCAGGCGTGTTGAAATTAATCTGTCTTGGAGCCGTCCACACAAGGTCAGGAGCTGTGACGCTCTCCGCAACACAAGACCGCAGCTGCTGGCTGGGTGCCAATGAACCTTGTGCCAGGCATGGTGTGTGCGGATAACGGGGGCGAAATCTGCTGGCCGCCCTTAAGATCGGTAGGTGGAGCACATCCCTTGCCTGGCAAATGTCATGAACCTTCGTCCAGAAAATTTCTAAAGAGCTACACGGGTCTAGACTGCCTGATGGGAAGGCTCGAAGTTAAGTGCGCACTTCCGCCCGTTAGCACCTCATGCTTCTCCCGCTGGTCTGCGTTGCAGGTCAGCTCGGCCTCCCGTCAAGTTATTGTTGACGTTGGCAACACGCTGGAATTCCACCCTCCACTAGCTCCAGCGATTGTGGCAGCAGCGCAATGGCCATTAACAGTACGAAGTGACACATGGCCTGAAAAGCAGCATGTGCGGACCTCGGGGAGTTGAGCCACCGAGAGTGGAGGGAGGTGAAAGAGCTCTGTCATACCAGCCTTGCCAGTTTTGAAGAAGCCACCAAATGGTCAGTAGCGGACAATGCCTTGTCAGCATGAGCATTTGTGGTGATCTTAGTTTGGAACGATCGTTGGACAGCTGTGTGCCGGAGGCAGCGGAGGGGTGAGGTATTCTAGACACCGTCTGTTACCGAGTCCCTGCTTGGAAAGAGGTTGGCGCGATTTTGAGGCGGAGGAGGAAGATGAGGAAGATCGTTTGCTAGTGCCCTCGATTCCAGTGGCTTGGGAAAATCAAGGCTCATCTCTCACATGAGTGCTTGGATGCTCCATTTCCTCCAAATGATCTCGCTTAAGGCCATCAAAATGAAACAAACAGTTACTGGGTGGCCAACCTCCTGGATCCCGGCTACAAAACAAAACTCGCACTTTCTTCCACCCACACCAAATAGAGTGTAAAATGCAGGAAATGGAGCCTTGCTGATGATAACTGAGACATCTGTTGCGTCTGCTTCACGTTCCCAAATGTCACGTGGAACAACATCAGCGACGTGACAGCCGTAGAGTGCCAAGTACGCCGTTGCGGCAGCAGTAGGGAAGGTGGAGAGCTAATGGGTGACCTTGGCATCTTGTTTACCACCTCACCACGCATGCAATGCAGGCACACATCCAAACACACAGAGATCAGCTTAAGATCATGGTGCACGACTATCTGCGTCTCAACACGATGTTTTGTAATGTGTTCGGGGACAATAGACTTCTGGGTATCAAAATGGACGAATGGCCGGCTGGCTCGTCACGCCATCGAGGTGTTTTCCTGCCCAGCAGCAGGTTCATATCTGAGCGGACTTCAGCAGAGCTGGAGGAGTCTTACAGACAACCGCATCGGCTTTCCACAGATAATGGGTTCAGTTTGGACTGTGTGTGTCAAGATGATCAGGGCATGGATCTCTGATGATGTTGTGGCCCCAATTGCTGAGGTCACCGATTAGTTGCGGTCTATTCACATTCTGCGCGCAAATCAGAAATGGTCCTCTGAAAAATAGAGAGAGAGAAATGATCATTTCTTACTGCAATTTTATATCTTCTTTTCCCAACAGTTCATTTTGTGGTTTTGCTGTTGAGGAGGACTGTAAAAGACCACAGGTTTCATGACAACACGTTTCCATTTACTCATTTATCTTAAGAAGTTTTCGCATTGTCAATGGGTTTTGAGGTCATGATAGCTGTGAGATACAGCAAATAATAATGGTCCTTTGAAACAGGAATTGTGCTTAGAGATTGGCATTTCTCCTCACTATTTTTAACAGTGGCTGAAGAAGTCATTGTTCTAATTTTTTGGGGTCATGTAGCTGTGGGATACAGGATTATATAGAGATCATGGGTCTCTTTGGAACAGAATGTGGCTTCTAGTGGATTTCTCCCTCACAATTTTTAACAGTGGCTGAGAAGTCATTTTTATAATTTTTTTGGGTATGCTGTTTTGAAATTGCAGCAATACTACAGGGTCCTATTATAAAAAAAATGTTGTTTCTAAACAGACATTTGTTTCATCAACCAAATTGTCCAAAGTGGCTCACGGGTCATGCGTTGAATTTCTGGGGGCATTTTTTCGCTTGAATGCAGCCCTATTACTACGTCTATTATTAAAAAATTGTTGTTTCTACAAACATTTTTTCTTCACAATTGGTCCAAAAGTGGACTCAAGGGTCATGCTTTGAATTTTTTGGGGGCATTTTGCTTGAAATGCGCTATACTACAGGTCTATTATAAAAAACATGTTTTTCTAACCAGACATTTGTTCTTCCACAATTGTCAATGAGTGGCTCAAGCGTGATGGTGCTGTCAGAAACAGGAATAGGTAGGACACTGTTAATGGACAACATATTGCAAAATGACTTGTTTTTTGCAGATCTTTACACATTGCTATCAATCCCTGTAATTGAGACACCCATTTAAAATACAATTAAAAAAAGAGAACAAAGACATGGTGGGATTCCATCTATTATTAAAAATGTGTATTTCATAGAATTAAACTACTAAAAAAACTTGCATGTACAAAATAGCTGGTAAAAAATTCACTCTGAATTGTACAAGGGAGGTATAGGAAACTTGACCAGATGTAAGGTTTATTCAGAGGACATGGAGTATGGAGCACGGACAGAGGAACAAAGTACAGAGACCATCTCCTCCAGCACGTTGAGTAAAATGAGAAAAAGAATGCCAAGAAAAAGGGCACCTGGGTGTAACAGGAGCGTTAACACCAGTATTTCCAAGTGAAGCTAATTGATCGCATCATACAAGAGGGGCAAGCGCTACCCGTGTCTTGGACTGGTACTGTGAAGGCTGGAGTTCTCACACTTCGCTTCCGATCTGCTTCAGCACGGAAGTTTTCGTTGCTTGCGTCATCAGGGCATTTTTAACCTGGTGTTAATTAGATGACAGACGCCAGCCTGGGCTCTCACCGATCCACTAGAGAGAACTCCGGCCTGGGGCATGCTGTGGCACAGGACTAGGTATAGTCAATGTTCCAGTTAAACTAAAATGGTGTTTGAGAGATAGACTCCTTTTTCCGGGCCTTTTTTAATCTGATGGGTCCAGAACAGGTTTAAGGTCATGCTGCGGTCCTGGACAGGGTTTGTCAATGTCCAGTGTACTAAAATGGTGGTTGAAAAGACTCCTTTTTCGGGCACTTTTTAATACGTGGGTCAGACAGTTTAAGGGTCATGCTGCGAGGTCCAGGACAGGGTTTGTCAATGTCCAGTTCAACTAAAATGGTGGTTGAAACGACTTCCTTTTTCCGGCACTTTTTATCTGGGGGTCAGACAGGTTTAATGGTCATACTGAGGCCAGGACCAGGGCAGTATATGTCCAGTTCATCTAGAAATGGTGGTTGAAAGACTCCTTTTTCCGGCTGTGAGAGAGAGAATCTGTGGGTTCAGACAGGTTTCAAGGGTCATGTGCGTCCAGGACATGGTTTGTCAATGTCAGTTCAACTAAAATGGGGTTGAAAGACTCCTTTTTTCCCGCACTTTTTAATCTGGGGGTCAGGACAGGTTTAATGGTATACTGCGATCCAGGACAGTCTAGTCATGTACGTTCAACTAAATGGTGGTTCAAAGACTACTTCTTCCAGCACTTTTTTTAATCTGTGGGTCATGCAGTTTTTAGGGTCATGCTGCGTTCCAGACAGGGATAATTCAATGTCAGTTCAAGTAAAATGGATGGTTCAAAATAAATACTGCCTTCTAGACTTTTCATTTGTGGGGAGGGATGCGGATTTAAAGGGTCATGCTGTGGTACAAGGACAGGTTAAGTGTGAATGGTGTGGGACTTTTTTTCTGTGGCTTTTATAGCCTAAGTGTGTGGCCTAAGATGTAGCAGGTATCCATTTGACTGTTGTGGCTGTTATTCAACTTCTCCAGCCCTGTTTGGGTGTAAGAATGAGAGAGGTGTTGTTGCTCTCCCCATAGACATTAATGGTCATCGCTCATTAATCGACTTGCACTCACTATCGAAAAACCTTATCGATGTGTGGCACGGACACTATCGCATATCGCCGATGTCGAATAGCCAACGTTATCGCTTAACATATCCACCACCTCTGCAGAGAGGGAACTGTTTCTTTTGCCATCATCTCCCGGTCCAGTGCTGCTGCTCCTCACTACTCATGGCGCAGCCAGTCGTTCAGCGGAGCGATTGCAAAGGAGACAACAGTATGCGTCCAACATCCCTAAGGTGCAGCAGTGACCGTGCTACTGTCCAAGTTGTTGGTACTGAGTCCCTCCCTTTCCAAATGGTGGGACTCTGCACTGTTCAGAGAAGCAAACTAATGGCTTGTGCCGGCCGAGATGGAGTGTTCCACAGCGTAATTTATCTTTCCAAAAGGCAGTACCAAGCACTTCATAAATATGTAGAACAGAAGGTGGGCCAGTCCTTGAGCTTATCGGTTTCTTCCAAGGTGCACGGCAGCGATCGGACGTTCTGGAGCTGTAACTACGGTCAGTGCCGAGTTACATGTCTTTATGGCAATGGGTGAATGTGCTTCCTGCCCAGGCACCCACAACAACTTGGGGGGGGGGGGGTGGGGGTGGGGGGGGGGTCAGCGAGAGCACCACCACCATCTCAGCCTCCACAAGAACTGCTCCATCGTACCACATGTGTAGGGCACAGCGTTGTCACGCATTTCTACACCCGGCTTGCCTCGGCGAACGAAATCACACAGGGGAGGAACTGCTCCGCGTCATGCAGCAAGAAACTGCAAATCGGAACCATGGTGACGGACAATGGGAGGAACATGGTGTCCTCGCTGCACCGCGGAGGGATGGTCCATGCGCCCTGCATGGCACACGTGTTCAATCTGGTTGTGTAAAGGTTCCTGATGTCTTCCACCAATCTTCAGAAGATTCTGAAAATGGCCAGTAGTGTGGCATCAGAGCGGGTGTTCAGTGTGACCGGGGCCATCGTTACCCCTAGGAGAACCCACTTGTCCACGGGAAATTTGGAACGACTGACCTTTGTCAAGATGAATCAGGCGTGGATCGGCCATGGTTTCCACACACCAATGCCTTAGGAGTCAGATTATATCAGCCATGACGCCTCACCCAAATTGTGAGAAATGAGTCTGGGTTCAAACTACCTGCCTCAGCCACTTTTCTGATGCCGTCACCCGCCTGATGCCACACATCTGCTGACAGTTTCTCCATCTGCCTACCACCATCTTTACCAGGGACAGGTATTGCCACCCACCTCCACACCCTGTCATTGTGCCACTCTCTGACCTCATGCTGTTACTCCTGCCGTCACCTCCACTCTCTGTCATTGTGCCACTCTGTGGCCTACTCCTGTTGGTGCTACCTCCACACTCTGTCATTGTGCCACTCTCTGGCCTACTACTGTTTTTGCTACCTCCAGAATGTCATTCTGCCACTGTCTGACCTCATGCTGCTGCTGCCGTCACCTAGACTCTCTGTCATTGTGCCACTCTGTGGCCTACTCCAGTTTTTGCCACCTCCAGAATGTCATTGTGCCACTCCCTGACCTCATGCTGCTGCTGTGGCTGCTGCCGTGCCCTCCACACTGTGTCATTGTGCCACTCTCTGACCTCATGTTGTTGCTGCTGTCACCTCCACCCTCTGTCATTGTGCCACTCTGTGGCCTACTACTGTTTTGCCACCTCCAGAATGTCATTGTGCCACTGCCTGACCAAATGCTGCTGCTTTTGCTGCTGCTGTCACCTCCACTCTCTGTCATTGTGCCACTATGTGGCCTACTCCTGTTTTTGCCACCTCCAGAATGTCATTGTGCCACTGTCTGACCTCATGCTGCTGCTGTGGCTGCTTCTGTGCCCTCCACACTGTGTCATTGTGCCACTCTGTGGCGTACTCCTGTTTTTGACAACTCCAGAATGTCATTGTGCCACTGTCTGACCTCATGCTGCTGCTGTGGCTGCTGCCATGCCCTCCACACTGTGTCATTGTGCCACTCTGTGGCCTACTCCTGTTTTTGCCACCTGCAGAATGTCATTGTGCCACTGTCTGACCTCATGCAGCTGCTGTGGCTGCTGCCGTGACCTCCACACTGTGTCATTGTGCCACTCTGTGGCCTATTACTGTTTTGCCACCTCTGGAATGTCATAGTGCCACTGTCTGACCTCATGCTGCTGTGGCTGCCGCCGTCACCTCCACACTCTGTCACTAATGTTGCCACCTGAGCTCTCAGCTTGTTTTTTTTCCAGCTTTTGCTGGCATTTCTTTATCAGGCTACATTCCCGCTTCAGTTTTTTGGTCAGTTATGCGCTCTTAAGTGCCCAGGGAATTTTATAGTGAAGCGATTCTAAGAGCGGCAGCAGTCATGTGCGTGTCATTCTAAAACACAACATTGTATGAAGACCAAACCAAGCTCCCTCTGCAAAATTTTAAGCATGGCACAACGTTCTACAGCACCCTGCAGGCTCTGTGCAGCCTGGAAATAGCTGCTTTTTAACGCGATTCGTCCCAAAGCAATTCGGACCGAAACAAATTTTGTCAGAAAATTCGGTGAAGTCACCGAATCGAGTTTTTGAGAAATCCGCCCATCTCACTTAAAAAACTACAAACAAAAGGGAAAGAGACAGAAGAGAGGGAAAGCGTGTTTTTTGTGGTGGAGTATGGCACGGGCGGGGGCTAACAAGAAGCCAGGGCCCCAAAGCAAACTTTTGGGGGGCACCCCCCCCCCCCTGCCCACCTCCTGCCCGAACTTTTACCAGACAGCGTTAGATAATTAGCTAATAAAAAGGGGTAAATACTCACCATACATATCACCATATACTGCACCAAACAATCCCACTATACTTAAAACCAAAAATTCCAATAAAACCATACAAGGACCTGATTTTACCACCCGAACATACCACAAAATTACCCCAAAAGTGACTGAAAATACCCCTACACTATTTTCTGATAGTACACAAAGACCAATAGAACGCCCAAAATGACCCTTAGGGTATATACTGTGTACACAGGCCTGCAGATGTAATAACCCCATAAGTACCATATGTGGGATCCAATATACAGGTGCTTTGCAAATAGTTTACTTACATTTAGGGCCCCACAGGGCGCTTTTGAGGGGTCTTCACTTTTTTCTTTTCTTTTCTATTCGGCCCCGACCCCCATGATGACTTCCTCCGTCCCCCCCGGGGTCCCCCGAAAAAATTTAAAAAACACCCAAAAACCTGGACTCCTCACTTTTTTAATTTATTTTTCCCAAATGGGGTGCCTCCTCCCCTCATTTTACAAAGTCCCCCTTTTTAATGGCCCAAATGGGAAAAAATTACCCCCCGGTTTAAATTTTGGGGCCCCCCCAGTCGGTATGTAGGACAACTGGGCCCCCGGGCGGTTTTGCCTTTGGTAGTTAAATACCCATGGGCAGTTTGCTGGGGAGCTTAGGAGATTTTAAAGGGAGCTTGGGCCCCCCGGCCCGTAGCTTAGGGGTTTCCCCATGGGGGTTTTTTGGGGGGAAAAGGGGGCCCCCCCGGGAGCTTAGCCACCCCTGTAGGTAGAATAGGGGCCCCCCTGTAGATTAGTGTTCCCCTTGTAGGGAGGAAAAATCCCCCACCCTGTTAAAATTTGGGCCCCCCCCTTTTAAGGAAATAGTTCCCCCCCGTAAAATTTTGAGCCCCCCTTTTAGGCAGAAAGTTTCCCCCCTCCCTGTAAATTGGAAAATCCCCTTGAAAAACAGAATTTTTCCCCCCCCTTAGATTTGAGCCCCCTTGTAGGGAAAAAAAAGCCCCCACTGTAATTAGGGCCCCCCCGTAGGGAGAATTTGTCCCCCCCCGTTTGGAAAAATAGTTTCCCCCCTAGATTAGAGCCCCCTTGTAGGGGAGAAAAAGTTTCCCCCCCCGTAGAAAAAAAGGGCCCCCCTTTTTGGCAGAATTTGTTCCCCCCTGTAGTTAGGGGCCCCCCTTTAGGAGGAAAAAGTCCCCCCCCCCTTTTAGATTAGGGCCCCCTTGTTTGGTAGAATAGTTCCCCCCCCCCGTAGATTAGGGCCCCCTTGTAGGGAGAAAAAGGGCCCCCCCCGTAGATTGGGCCCCCTTTTAGGCAGAATAGTCTCCCCCCGTAGATTAGGGCCCCCCTTTTAGGGTAAAAAAGTTCCCCCCCCCCCGTTGATTAGGGGGCCCCCTTTTAGGGGGAAAAAATAGTCCCCCCGTAGATTAGGGCCCCCCTTTTAAGGGAGAATAGTCCCCCCTGTAGATTAAAAGGGCCCCCGTAGGCATAGTTCTTTTCCCCCCCCCAAGCATTTTGGCTCCCCCATAGGGATAGTTTTTTCCTCCCCCCCCCTTTTTGGGGCCCCCCGTTGGGATAGTTCCCCCCCTTTAGGGTCCCCTTGGGGGAGGTATAGGGGGGGGCCCCCCCCTTTCCCTTTTTTCCCCCCGTAGGTTTTCTCCCCCCCCCCCCACCCCCTTTTCCTTTTTGAGCCCCCTGTGGGGTATTCTCCCACCAACCCCCCTTTCCTTTTGAGCCCCCCCCGTAGGTATTCTCCCCCCCCCCACACCCTCTTCCCTTTTGAGCCCCCCCCGTAGGGATTCTCTCCCCCCCAAACCCCTTCCTTTTGAGGGCCCCCCGTAGGGATTTTTCCCCCCCCCCCCCCCCTTCATTTAGAGCCCCCCTGTAGGTATTCTCCCCCCACCCCCCTTTCCCTTTAGGCCCCCCCGTAGGTATTCTCCCCCCCAAACCCCCCTTTCCCTTTTGAAAACCCCCCGTAGGGATTCCCCTCCCCCCCCCCTTTTCCTTTTGAGCCCCCCTGTAGGGATTTCCCCCCCACCCCCCCCTTCCCTTTTAAACCCCCCTGTAAGGTATTCTCCCCCCCCCCCTTCCCTTTGAAACCCCCCCCGTAGGATCCCCCCCTTCCTTTAGAGCCCCTTTTTGGTATTCTTACCCCCCCCACCCCCTTCCCTTTTAAAAGCCCCCCCTTTTGGTTTTTCTCACCCCCCACCCCTTTTCCCTTTTGAGCCCCCCCGTAGGGATTTCCCCCCCACCCCCCCTTCCTTTTGAGCCCCCCCCCGTGGTATTTCCCCCCCACCCTCTTCCCTTTTGAGCCCCCCTGTAGGGATTTCCCCCCCCCCCCTTTCCCTTTTGGGGCCCCCCGTAGATAATCTAACCCCCCCCAACCCCTTCCTTTAGGCCCCCTTGTGGATTCTTCCATCCCCTTCCTTTTGAGCCCCCCCCTTTTTGGGAATTCACCCCACCCCCCCTTCCTTTAGAGGCCCCCCCGTAGGGAAACTCACCCCCCACCCCTTCCTTTATCCCCCCTGTAGGTAATCCACCCCCCCCCCTTCCCTTTTGAAACCCCCCCGTAGGTAATTTTCCCCCCCCCAAACCCCCCTTCCTTTTGGGGCCCCCCTGTAGGTTTCCCCCCACCCCTTTCCCTTTTTGAGCCCCCCCCCTTTTGGTATTTTCCCCCCCCCCCCCCCCTTTCCCTTTTAAAAACCCCCCCGTAGGGTATTTACCACCCCCACCCCTAGCTCATTACTTACCTGGGGGGCGCTCCCCCCATGTCCCGTCTCCCCCCGGCCCCAAGCCTGCTGCTTTAGGTTGGGGCTGAGGACAGGAAAACTCGGCAGGGCGCGATGACGTCCCCTTTTCCCCCCGGCCCCCCTGCTGAGCGATGTATTGGGGAGGGGGGAGGGAGCGCACAGCTCTCAATGCTCCACCGTTAACTTAATTGTAAAGCGCGTCGCAAAGGGCGTTTCATACAATTAAAAAGAGAGCCCTGTGAAGGGGGAAGGGGGGGGGAAGGGTTTCCGGCCCGGGGGGGCGCCCCCCCGGGTTTACGACCCCCCGCAGCCCTGCACCCGCCGGCCAGGGGCGGGTTTTTAAATGCCGGGGGGCCCAGAGCGGCATCACAGTGGGCAGAGGTTGGGAGCCCGTGCCGGGGGGGCCCCCCCCAACCCCTGGGCCCCCCCAAACAACTGCTACCCCCCCGGGTTCCCCTGTAGTTTTGCCCCCGGCAGCAGGGGTTTAATTTTTAAATTGTAGGGTATCCTGAAAAGGGTGGGTTTTTTAAAATTTTCTTTTTTAAAAATATTTAAAAGTATTGACGCCCGGGTGTGTTGTGGTATTTAGGGTATTTATGGAGGAAAAACACGGGAGAAGTCTTGGAGATGGTTTTGGAGGAGCTTTACAGGGGGGAGACAAAGAAGAAAGGGGGCCTTTTAAGAGCGGAGATTGGTGAGGGGAGGTTTTCTTAAAATTGTTTAGAGGGTGGGGGGGGGAAAGGTTAAGGGGGAGCCCCTGCAAGGGCTGGTTTGTAACTTGAAAATTTAAATTTGCTGGGAATGGGGAGCCAGTGGGAAAGGGGGTTGGGAGAGGGGAGGGAAACAGTTTAGCGTGAGGAGAAGGTGGGAAAAAGGGCCCGGGGAAAAAAAATTTGGGGGATATTTGAAGGGGGAAGGATGGGGGTTTTAAATAGTCTTGACAAAGGGGATGACAAAAACAAAGGACCAACATTTTTGGGGTACGAAGTTAGGGAAAAAAGCGGATTTTAGAGTTTTTTTTCAAGGGGGAAGGCAAAAGGGGGGGGTAAGGGCTTGGGGTGTTTGGTTTTTTAAAGACGAGAAGAGTTTTTAAAAGGTTTTTCCCAAGGGGAACAGACTTGCATGGCAAGGGAGAGTGGTTTGAAACCCTTGGGCCAGGTGGGGGGACAGAGGGAGGTGGGGAAAGATGAAAATTCCCCGTTTTCTCCACATTTAGTTTTTAGAAAATCCCGGTACAAAAAGAAGGAGGAAAGGGGCGATAGACAGATGGGGGAAAGCCTTTTTCTGGGGGACCCAAGGGAAAGATTTAAAAACGGGATTTTAATCCTATAGAGGATGTGAAAGTTTGGAGGGTTTTGGAGGGTTTCAGACTGTGTATTTTCCCCCCCGAAAACTCCAAAAGGAAAAATAGGAGGAGAGAGGGGCAAAAAAAAGTTTTTTAAAATTTAAGGGGTAAAAAGGAGTTTTTTTTTTGTGATGAAAAGGGTTTTGGGAAAAAAAAAAATTAAAAAGGGGAAATGTTTGAGGAAAGGGGCCCCTGGGGTTTAAAGGGGGTTTTCCCCAGCGCCACGAAGAACAGAGGAAGTTTAGTTGGGGGGAGTAGGGTAGATTTTTAATTTGGTTGGGTTGGTTTATTAAGAAAGGCATTGATAATGGGGAAGAGGTTAGTGACGGCAGACAGAGGGTAGAATACATGGAGAGATATAGAGCTCATTGCCCAGTGGAATGGTTTGGGGGATAGGCAATTAGTTTCAGGAAAATGGAGGTTGAGATAATGGAGGCCAGGAAAAGCATGGTGGCTGAGAGTGATGGGTTAGAAAGCTGTTAGTGAAAGAGAAAATAGCTGTTACCTGTTTTTCCTGTTCAATCACTTTTTATTAAAACAGGCATATTTAATACCAATCTTAAAAATGTTTCCCCTTTTGTACAATTTCCACCACTTATTTATTTGAGCCTAGAACTGTGGCAAAATGTTAGCACCTTTTTTGTCTGCAAGATTCCAGTCATTTAGTCATGCCCCTTTCCACAAAGCATGCACGTTTTGTCAGGTGAGGTACAGAAGTGTCTAAAATACAAAATAAATATAGTGTAAGGCATGTATATCAGTACTTTGGGACATTTTGCCATAGTAAATATATCCTAATATTTTTTAAAATATTTTTAAAGCCTTTTATTATACCAAAGAAGAGCCTTAAAAACGTAAATATGAAGTGGCCCTAAGGTTTTTTTTTTTACCGTTTTGGTTTATGAACATTTGCTTGTGACCTGTATTAATTTGTCCTATCTTGACCCTGACTTGTCTGACTACTCTCCTGAGTACTGCAAGTTACCTTGGATCAGGTTTGTCAAGCTTAGCTTACGTTGGCTTATTACAGGTTCATTTATCAGCAATCTCTCTTGTTAGATGCCACACACAAATGTTATCTCACAACTTTTTGTAATGAACAATAAAATCAAATTCTGAAAAGAAAAGAACTGATACACAAATACAAACTCAGACAATATTAGTAGAGAAAATAAAGAAAACATAAATAATAAATGATATACCCCATGTAAATGATAACACTAATGAATTCATATATACTCCAAACTAATAAAGTAAGTAACATAAGATTGAAATAATATATGGGAGATACAAACCAGCAGCACCTGAGACACCCAACACATGTTTCGCAAATGGCTTTGTCAGGGGTTACTAAATGGGAAGGAAAGGAAGTTGAATTTAACTAGGGTTTTAATGTGGAATCCGATATGGAATCTGCATCAAATTCCTTGTTAAAATCTGTCATGTGAACAAACGCTTATAAGGCTTCATAAAATTATTTTGCAAAATATGCTTTTGTGTCTGAAACATAAAGGGTATATCAATGTTCATTAAAGCAAACTTAGTACAAAAGAGACAACCTTTGCTTTAGCTCCTGCTCTGCAATGGTACACATCAGGATTTTCAGTGTATCCTGACGTATGGCCAACACATGACATAATCTCATTAGAGATATAAAGTTTAGGGCATGTCCCCACGGCACGGGTTTGCGGCCGGTTTTTCAGACGGTTTGCAGTTTTTGTAGACGTCTGAAAGCCGGCCGCAAACGAACACAACGGCTTCCTTTTGGAAAAACCCGTTTTGCAGTCCCCACTGAAGGGGTTTTCGCCAGGGTTTTTGCAAACCGCCGGCCGCCCGAAAAACATTGTGCATGTTCATTCTTCCGTCCGGTTTTCGGACGGAATATGAACATGTGAATGGGAAGGTGGAGGGCTTTTCTCAGCTCATCACGGAGAAAAGCCATCCCCCCGTGGCCGTAGGGACAGCACACAAACCACACCAATACTGGTCGGATAAACCAACAGGTATTTGTCCTCTGCCGTGTAAACGGGCCCTTAGAGACATCTGTCTGATTCTCATAATGTGTCATGCGTTATTCATAAATATCTGTAACAATACACATGGTATCAAACTAAAACTATCTTGTCAATGTCTACACGTCATATTTTTCTTACAACCAGAAATCAGTGTATTTATCTCAAGGTACATAATAAAAGTGTGACATGTGTTTGTTAAAAATCCTATGTCTTACCATTCTTTTCATTTAGTTTGACTGCTACATTGATTTCTTTCGAGGCTCAGGCAATGGCAGAGCAGGTAGTTAATTCAGCACTGATGTGACAAGTTAACTATTCTTGCCAGAATTCCTTGTTTTTGAACTCATTTTGGAAACAAAAACTTATAAATGTATTGTAAGGGGACCCTAGGACTTGAACAGGAAGACAGACAGTAAGCCCTAGTACTAAGCCCCTCAGTGCTGTCCCTGCCTACTTGCCAGTGTGACCCTAAGTGGTTGGCAACAACTGGATGACAGAAAAACAAACAAACACCAAGAAGCATGGTCAGATGGAAATGAGTCAGAACCAGAGGAGGCAGAAAAGGCACAAAAGCGGCAGGCAAAAAACGGATGTCAAAAATGCGGGCAAAGGTCAGAAAATCCAATTAAACAATCCAGGGGGAAAATGTTAGCTAAAGAACACAAGCACTGGACAAGAGGAAATGTGGTCTTCTTAAGGGATGTCAGAGTCTGGTTCCAAAGCGTGATAGGACTGACTCTCTGACCAATCAAGCAGAACAATATGCAGCCCTAGGGTGTCAATCCCACCACAGCACAGGAATAAAACAGTGTTCAGGCCAGGGCAAGGAAAATGCATAATTCAGGTACGAATCATAACAAAAACTGCAGTCTCTGGCATACCTTTCTGGCAGAGGACTGGCATGATCATGCCATGTTTAGCCTTTATTTTGGTGGAGGGTTTGTTCCTTCTGATAATCCCTGATAGACAAATAAACACTTGGGCAGTAGTATGAGATAATGTTTTGTAAGTTTTGTCCTTGCACAGTGATATGGACTCTCTCAGTATTTCTGTCTGCCTATACCTGGAGACCTGAAAATAGGGAGGTGGTAAACTGTTCTGTGATCAGGTGAAAGAAAAAGACACCCCATGAGAGTAGATATGGATGACAATGGTAGCTTTTTGATTTTCACTGTCAAAGGTATACAGTCAATCCTGCTTCCTTGCAATTTGTGCAGTTACTACATCTTTACGTGAGGTGTTGAGTACCTTTTTGTAAAGACCTAGTAAATGATTGCGTTCAAATTCAAAAAACAGTGGCACACTATGGACTATAGAAACTATCAAAAAGGACATAGGAATTTTGGAAAAAGCATTACTGCTAACTAGGATATGTGGAAAAAATTTTTGAGGTTCTTAATTCACACTTTTGGCCAAAACAGCTTAAGCCTACTTCCGAACTTCACCGGGACCTCAGGCAAGTGGGTCCTACGCTATTGTTACCTCTCTATTGGGTCCTGTTCAGACCAGCACACTCCAGGGAGCGAACGTACCTGCTTCAAAGCACACTGCACTGATTTAAAACCTGAGGAAGTGGGTGGGGTGCAAAAACCAAAATGGAGTCAGCCACTCCTCCCTTACATAAAGTCAAAAACAGCATTTGGTTTTGCACATCAAAAAAACTTTGTTTCAAAAAAGCAAAATGCACACGGGTGTGGCAGCAATACATATAGACATTCAAATTCAAAAAACAGGGGCACACTATTTGGACTAAAGAAAACTATCAAAAAGGACATAGGAATTTTGGAAAAAGCATTACCGTACCTTCGCTCCCTGGAGTGTGCTGGTCTGAACAGGACCATTTTGAAGAGGTAAACAATAGCGTAGGACCCACTTGCCTGAGGTCCCGGTGAAGATCGGAAGTGGGCTTAAGCTGTTTTGGCCAAAAGTGTAAACTAAGAACCTCAAAAATTTTTTCCACATATCCTAGTTAGCAGTAATGCTTTTTCCAAAATTCCTATGTCCTTTTTGATAGTTTCTTGAGTCCATAGTATACCACTGTTTTTTTAATTTGAATGTCTTTATGTATTGCTGCCACACCAGTGTGCATTTGTGCTTTTTTTAAACAAAGTTTTTTTGATGTGCAAAACCAAATGCTGTTTTTGACTCTAGTAAATGATTGCAGCATCTGTAAAATCTATTGTGTGTAGACTGTGTTAGACTGCAATTTAGACAGAGTTGTAAACGTTAGTTACCTGCTGTCTGTTAAAGGACACGGCATGTGCCATCAGATCTGTGCCCTAACCTACATACCTGTTTAACCCCTTTTCCTTTTTCCTTGTGTTCCCAATATAAGGTGTTATTTTAGAAAGTTGATAAAAGAGCTTAGAAACCAGAAGAGAAAAAGTATTTATTACAAACAGAGCATCTTAAATGTTTGAAATAACAGATGATGTGAATGCAATATGTATGGAAGTATCACTTATAAACCATGTTCTGCTCAAGCTGCACAATGTTCAGTATGTTGCTCAAATAGCAGGATTGACTAATGCATCATAAATGACAAGGTGTCTGTGGGGGTCTGAAGGGGTGCAGAATGACTATGACCCAAGTAATCATGTGAGAATTGTTGTGACACAGACATGACAAACAAAGTGCTATAAACCTGTAGTGTTGCACTCTGGATTCGGGTCAAAGTCATATTAGATCCGAATCTGAGCATTTCAGCTCTGGTCATCCCAAACTGATTCACCAAAAAGTCGACTGTAAACTTAAACCTATTGCTAAGTGAGGGCTAGGTTTGTTTAGGGTTCTTAGAGGATTAATTTACCAGTCCAGTGATGCAATGCTTCAAATGTGGCCTTTTTTACAGTCCGACATCCCATTACTTCAATTTACTTCACCATAGGTCCAATGTTATGGTAACTATATATGACGTTGGTCATCACGTCCTATGTAACATCTGGTTACTTCAACTTAGACCCAATGATACTGTAACCAAAAGTAGCATCAGATATTGCTTTTGACATCACTACCTGTTACCACAACATTAAGCCTTTTGTGAAGTAACTGGTAGTGATGTCAGATAAGATGTCGGACTGGTAATTAAGCTGCAATGGGAATGTTGCATTGCCAGACTGGGATGTTAACCCCTAAAACTCCTTAAAAAAAACCTAACTTAGGGTAAACATACAGTATATAGTTAAGAACAGAGGCATAACTTAAAGCTTCTGGGCCTCAATGCAATATCTAAAAAGGGCCCTCATCTACCATGTGCCATTCTTAATACTGGTGTATTTTTATGGGGCCTTTGGCCACTACCTCTGCACTCCCCAAAGCTATTACCCAGATTAAGAATAGCATTACAGAAAAAAATGGGTTGAAAACATTGCAAACCAGAAATTTTACACAAATTCTGTTGAACCTGTGTCAAATTGAACATTGCTCCATTCAAGCAACGCTAGTTACTAGCATAGCCTACCACTAAAAAACAACTATGGGTAGGTAGGTGTTTTTGCACTACTTAATTGACCTATTCTTTTGCCACTAAAAATGTATGATTTAAATCTTTCCCACCAACAGGGTGAGATTTTAAGAATTAAAGTGAATGAGTAAATTGCTATTTAAAACATTGAGCAAATGTGACAATAAAAAGGGAGCTATATTTTAAATATTTGAATAATTCAATAAAGTATAACAACAGTGGATTATTATTGCCGCCAACCACTAAAGTACCCAGTGTAAAACCAATTCAATAATATATAAGCTTGTAGAAATTTTTTAAAAAAAAAGAAGTACAGAGGGGGCCATAATAAATGCTTAAACATTTTTTGGCATGAATAATGGGAAAATTAAGCGTCTTTTTATCCCCTATGATTAAAAGGGAACTTAACACAGCCCGTTAAATTTTGTGCTTTCATCAATTTCTAGAATAAGGTATGTATTTTTAATTTATGTTAAGGTTAAAGCAGCCCCAGTATGAGGATAGATAATTCCCATTCAATATAAAAAACCCTCCATTTCCTGCAATGTATTTATGTTCTTCTTCATGTTGTGCTCCGGAGACTTCATACAAAAGAAAATAGCTTTTTTGTGTTTTCTTTTTTCAATTGTCAGCATTCTGAAATAATTAAAGGAGCTGGTGTGTGAAAATTTAAATAAACCCAATTTTTAAAGGTGTATTTTGGTGAATTTAATAAATAACTTTTTTGTTGTCTAAATCCCAGGCTTCTTTTCTATCAGTCATCCTTAACTTCACAGGGAATGGGAGCAATATGTGGTAAAATTACACTCTCATGTCTTTCCTAGCTCAAGAAAGGAATATTTTTCTCATGGTATCTAATGTGAAATGTTTCCTCCACTCCAAGTCTCTTTTAAATTAGGGTAATGCTTTTACTTTGATATTCAAGTGGGTTTCTCAAATGAATGACCTGAAACCATTTTGAGATCATCTTAAGGAAGACCTTTGGAGACAGTTTTCTTAATTACTTAGCAATTCCACAGAGATTAATTTCCCTGCAGGAGTAATGCAGAATGTGGAAAGCAATTGCTCAGATTAACAAGAGGTCTTAGGAATGAATTTACATAATATCAGTTTTTCCATATATGCTTTCCTTTATTGCACGAGCCAAATAAATAGATCTTTTTCAAGGCTGAAGTATATATTTAACAAAATATATTATTTAGGTAATATCATTGAGTAACAAGTGCCCCTACTTATACAGATGCATGTTGGGAAACACAAGCATAGACTCATTGTCTGCCTAAAACATTAGCGACATAAGGCAAACCTATTTCATGTATATAGAACAATTACCTTTTCTTATCAGACTCGCTCGTTTGGTTTCTGGGAGTAGGAAACAGGGTGTGTCTACTGTCACACTTTGAGGGCAGATTGTAGGCCAAAATTAAGAGAACTGTACTCTGTAGTCCAGATGAAATAGCCTATGCAGTCTGGGTCTGGGTTGAAGTTTTTTTTATAGCAACAACCACGGTAATTGCAGACAGATAGCATGGTCAGTAGACCTAGAAGTCGGTACATGTGAGGAGAGTTTCAGTATTTGAGGAGCAGGCAGTTAAGTGGAAGCCAGTAGCTGGTACACAATAAACATCTGTAGAGAGCAGGAGAGACAAGCTTGATTACAGGATGAGAGCACAATAATCTCACAAGGAAGGAAATGCAATTCTTTAATAGGGTGTTTAATCAGGAAAAAGGGTGGCGCAAACCAGGAAAACAGTAACTGAAACTGGAATCGGAAAAATTGGGTAAGGTTAGCACAAGAGTGTCCAAGAGCGAAAAGTGGGGTGGGAACCAAAGTCTTGGCTCAAGCCTGAAGACTGTTATAAAATTCCTTTGCTTTACACTTTTATAAAAATATTTTGTTTAAAAATTTTTGTTAATATATTTTTTAATTTGACATTTGAGCATGGGGGGGGAAACACGTATGTTTCCTGCCAAATGTCAAATTATATAAATATATTAACAAAAACTTTTAACAATTTTTTTTATAAAACTGTCATGCAGTCATTTGCAGAAAAAATAGTACGAATCAAGAATATAAATCCAAAATTATTCAAGATAATATAAATTGCTATACAAAGATTGCAGCAGCATCATGTCCAAATTGGGATTTAAACAGTCCCCCTTATCATATTTTTACATCGTGAGACCAAGACAACAATTTTAAAATTTTCAAAAGTACATCACCCTTTTGAGGTTCAAGCGGTGCTTCAAGGGGAAATGGGGCCACTGAGCTTAGAGTGCCCAGAGTGTCATCAGCAGATTGCAACATAGTAAAAGGGAATTTTAGGGGAAAGTCACGAAAGGCAAAGAAGTGGACGTCCTTTGGCTACATCACACACTGGTGACAGCTTCATTGTAAACAATGAAGTGCAGAACTGGATGATGAATGCCACACAACTCCAGAAACGTTTAAGGGAGGTGAAAGGCAACCAAGTGTCACATTAGACCATACGTATCCATTTACATCAGCCCGGTCTGTTTGCTAGATGAGCTGACCACACCATCAGTCACAAGCATTATCGTTTTACAAGAGCCAGGGAGCATCTCCGCTGGAAGAGGGACCAGTGGTCCCCAATGCTGTTCAGTGATGAAATTTAATTCACTCTGAGCAGAAATGATGACCGCCAAAAATGCTGGAGAAGTCAAGGTGAGCAGCTTGCATCAGCCAGGTAACATACTGGTCAGGTACCATTGCCATTAAGCTCCTTGTTAGAGATGAGCAAGTTGTGCAAAAAGTACTGAAACATTGAAAAATTGGACATGTGCATTCTAAAGTTAAGAGATGGTCTCATTTAGTTTGCTTTAAAAAATTCAAGAAATTTTATGTTCATCCTGAAATTTCAACCAAAAACCAAAAATTCTTTAAATTTTTGTGAGTAGTGTATAAACGTACTACAAGGGGAAATAAAAGATAGAGTTTTGGACATGATAATGTTTGTGCGGATTGTTTGGACTGGAATTGGATCGACCAGGTTTGGTGACTTTGGTGCATTCCTTTTCCTCTGCCTTGGATAACGCCAATGGGCATTTTGTGCTGTTCTATATTTTCAATTGAACATAAATTACTGTGTCTAACAATTTACTAAGCATGACATGAGAAGAAAACATAGGGGGACAGAATTTCGACAAGTCCAAAGTAAAACCATGAACTTTGCATTCCACAATTTTGAGAGGAGGACACTATTTTGCTTTACACCTCCGACCCTAAAGAGGCTATAAGCTTCTATACCTGCAATCCTGTCTCTAAATTTGTCTATTTTTTGATATTTTCATGATTATTGCCACGACGCTGATAGAAAACTCAGCGGAAAATGGTCTTTGTAATATCAATGTTCAAAGTTTGCAATCTTTTTTCTTAATCTGAGGAAATTGAAAGATTACTTTTTGCCAGAATGAAATGGAAGCAGAAGAAATTCCAATGGATCCCACTGACATAACAATATCATTCTCATTTCAGTTTTTTACGTGGTGAAGTATTGTAGAAGATCGATAATAATAAAAATAAGAATAATATTAATCTTTATATAGCAACAACATATATCTTACCACTTGCCAAAGCAGACGGTAGAGGTAAAGTAAAGATATGACATTACATAATATTAAACCGATTAACACATCAAATAAGAGATGTGAGAGTCCTGCTCACAAAGCTTAGAATCTATGATATATGCGTAAAACACAAGGTGTACTTAATTTGTACAATGGTCCAACTCTCTTCCATAAATACAGGGTAATACACTCAAAAGTAGATGTACCTGTCACGCAGATGGTATCTGTATGTACAGAGAAATGTATAAAGTGTGAAGAATGTGTTTGACTGAAGGAGGGGGTTGTGAAAGGAAAAGAAATTGATTAGGGGTGGTGGCAGGTCTGCCCTAGAAGATGTATTTTTATGGCATGCTTAAAACTATGCATGTTGTGAATTGATCTAATTGTATTGTATGGGGTAGCACAGAGAACTGGTTCTGCATGTGCAATGATTCAGAGGCGAAAGTGTGAGGATAGAATCATGAAGGAATTGAGATCAAGATCATTAGCAGGATATAAAGATGAGGGAGGAGAGATAGGGGGATGTGGCACTGTGAAGAGCGTTGTGGTTGACAGTGATCACTTTCAATTGAATTCTGGAGTGAATGGGCATCCAGTGTAGTGACTAGCACAGGGTAGAGGCATCGGTGTAGCAGCTGGAAAGTAAAATAAGCTTGTTTGCTGCATTCCGCATAGGCTGAAGAGTGGAGAGTTTGAAGAATGGAAGACAAATAAATAGGAAGTTACAATAAGCAAGAGAAGAGTATTTAGTGGCAAGAATAAGAATTTTGACCGTTTTCACAGTGAGAAAAGGGAGAATCCCGGACAGGTCTCTGAGATACAGGTAACCATGATGGTAAAGAGATTTAACATATTGAGCAAAGGACAGACCAGAGTCTAAGACTAATCCCATAATAACAGGACTGCTGACTAGGAGTTATGGTATTACCACACACTGAAATGGGAGTATCTAGTTTGGTTTTTTTTAGTAGATAGTGGAATGATGAGACGTACAGTTTTTATAAAACGTTAGTTTCTGATAAATATAGGACATGATGTTAGGGTCAGTAAACAGACAATCACTGGTGTTTTGTTGAAGCAAAAGGTTGATGTTATAAGAAGAGATATGTAACTGAGTGTCATAAATGTACAGATGGTACTGAAGGTCGATCTAGTAATAATTTCCCCAATGGTGGCTGTGTAGACTGAAAACAGGAGATGATCTAGGACTGATCCCTGAGGTACCCTGACAAAAAGATAAAGAAGAGAAGAAGAAGAATCAGCAAATGATACACAAAATGAACAGTCAAATAGGAAGGAAACCAGAAGCACAGCATCCTTGAAGCTCATAGAATTAAGAATATTGAGGATCAGTTGGTGCTTTGCAGCCAAAAACTTGTCTTAACCCTGTTCTATAGATGTATGAACAGTTGTATGCCCAAACTTGGCAAATTCTGCACCAGACACAACACTCTTGAATGCGGCAAGTTTGGGGGGCGTGTCACACCAGAATCATAGGATTGTGCCTATTTGGCACAAAATTTAACTATAGAACAGGACACATGTATAAAGTGCTGTGGGACACTTTTATACATATTGGTGCCTTTTACACTCCTCTAAAGCAATTTAAAACTGGCATGTCAGCTCCAAGTTTCATACATGTCTCCATAAGTGTTTTAGGAACTTAGGGCGAGATGTCCGAAAATTGGTGGTGCTACGTCAGTTTTTAGGTGCATTAAATAAGTGTAAAGTACGCCAGAATGTCCAAAAATCTGGCATCAGGTATACCTTGCATAGTAAACATAATGCGCCTAAAAATGATGCGCTGTGCAAAATGCACCTATTGAGGCACATAGCACATCATTACAAGTGTATATGTGTTAGGTGCATTTCACATTTTACAAGTATGTGTTAGGTGCATTACAAATATGTGTTAGGTGCATTTCATATACTTGTAATGATAAGCTATGTGCTTCTGTGCACAATGTGCCTCGATAGGGGCATTACATACTCTACCAAAGAAATGTTTTGTGCCGTGATTTGAGCAAATCGCGGTACATAGCATATTAATAGAAGCGTATGTAATGCCCCTATCGAGGCACATCGTGCACGGAGGCACATAGCTTATCATTACAAGTATATGAAATGCGCCTAACACATACTTGTAAAATGTGAAATGCACCTAAACATATATACACTTGTAATGATGTGCTATGCGCCTCAATAGCCACATTTCGTTATAGAGGCGCACAGCGCATCATTTTTAGGCGCATTACAATATGTCGGTCCCGGCATATAATGCACCTAGTTTTAGTGTACTACAGTTCGTGTACATCCAAAATATGGCCTCAAAAGTGGTTTTAGCGCAAGTTTCATCCAAAAAACTGGCGTTGGCGTGTTGGGAAATGTCGCCGTTAGAGATTAGAAAGGGGCCAGTTCTTAGCAGTGCATGATGGGTCCAGAAATGGTTAGCATTTTCTAAGAACAGGATATTTTTTCATCTAAACTTAGGAAAACTTGAAAGACAAGACTAGATAAAACACCGCTACCATAAGAAAAATTCCACTGAAACTAAAAATGATGTTAGCAGAATATTTCTTTATGTTCATTTTTCTACAACAGAAAAGAGTAACATAGCAAATAGAGCCTTAGTCATTCATTTCTGTTTGCTCAGGGTCATGGGTTCCAAGCCCTTCCCTTCCTTTGAATACATGCATCATAATTTAAAAATCTTTTTGTTTGTTTGCATGTAACAGTCTGAAAGAAAACATCAGAGGAGACTGAAGACCGGTTTCTTGAGAAACTAACAATGATCTCAGAAATAGTGATCAAAGCATTGATTGCTTGTATGGATCGGATAATGGCTGAACTTTTCTACACTCCTCTATTATCCTCTGAAGCTTAGTCCAGAACAGACCATTATTTAGAAAACAATTACTGTCAAACCCTTTAAAAGCCAAAATGCTGTTGGTGATTTTAGTGATTTTAAAATCAAGTGCATTTTCAAATGTTACAGAAAACGTCCTGATGTAATTCAGTCCTGCCGTACTTTTCCTTACCCGGGGGATTTATTTTATTGATACCATTCATATAACCTTTTCATTTCTAAGTGTCGCTTTTTTTAGTCACACAGGGATAGCTAACCTCCCGTATCTATCTATCTGTCCATCTATCTGCCTATATGTCTGTCTAAATCTACCTACCTGTCTCTGTCTATTTTTACCTACGTGTCTGACTATACCTACCTAACTGTTTGTCTGTATCTACTTACCCACCTGTTTATCTATATCTACCTACCTTTCTGTCTATCTATATCTATCTACCTTAAGGTGACCAGAAATTTTGGGAGCGAAAGAGTGACGTGCACCACCCACAAACATTTGCATAGACACACCCCTCTTTACATCAAACCCTGTCAATTCACAAAGGGCACGCCCACTATATCCAACTACTGTGTAACTACTGTGTTTCTGAAAGAAAGCTAATTCAGGGGTTTGTCATCACCCAGTTTTCTTGGACGTTGGATAGCCTATTCAGCATCCAGGAGAGCTGTCAAACTGTGCCTGAACCTACACCATTACACTACAACCAATATAACTACCATACAGTGACCATATACAGTAGTGTTAGATACAGGTGCACACAGACTCTATACTACTGCCAAACAGTGACCATATAGTGGTAATACCAGTGTACACAGAATCTGCAGACACATAACTGATTACAGTACAGTTACATTTAAGGACTCACAGGTCATGTCTTTTCTGATTTGAGTCATTCACTTTCCCTATTCTTCTCCATCCGGCGCAGAACATCATCATGTCTTCTCCCAACCTTGACTCATTCGTGCAGAATTTACCAAACAAATATTTTAGAATCTTCGTTTTTCCAACACCTATATACTTACCTACCTACTAGGGGGGTTATATACCCACCTACAGGGGTTTTATATATACATATTGGGGAACTATACAGAAAAGCTTGGTGACCCGCTTTCCTATAATAGGAAAGTCAGATGCCTGCTGTCGGGGATGGGGAGTCACCCAAAGTTACCCCCCGGTAGGTTATAGGTGCATACTGCCCCCAGTCTATAGGCAGGTATCTGTCCCCCATAGTCTATAGGCAGCTGTATGTCCCCCAAAGTCTGTAGGTAAGTATGTCATGTCCCCCATAGTCTGCAGACAGATAAATGTCCCCCACAGTCTGAAGGCAGGTATACATCCTCCAGTCTGTTGGCATGTATATATGTCCCCCAGTCTGAAGGCAGGTATATGACCTCCATAGTCTGTAGGCAGATAAATGTCCCCCATATTTTGTAGGTATATGTCTTTCATAGTCTGTGGGCTGGTATATGTCCCCCATATTTTGTAGGCAGGTAAATGTTCCCCATATTTTGTAGGTAGGTAAATGTCCCCCATAATTTGTAGGCAAGTATAACATGTCCTCCATATTTTGTAGGCAGGTAAATTGTTACGGCAGGTAGTAGTGGATCCACTGGACCACCGCAAGCGATGGTGTAAGCCGCACAAGGGAGCGAAATCTAAGTAGCACCCGGTTTTCACCAGAGCCCGCCGCAAAGCGGGATGGACTTGCTGCGGCGGGAAACTACCAGGTCACTTCCACTGGCATGACTTGCTTGCAGTGGTAGCCAAGGTCGAGCGTGGTACCGAGTCGTGAGACGTACACGTAGTCGTGGACAGGCAATAAGGTTTGGGCAGGGGGCAGAGGTTCGTGGTCAGAGGACGTAGCGGGAGGTCGGAAACACGGATAGGTCAGGAACGCACTTGGAATGCTTTCTCTACGGCACTGGGCACACATACAGTCATATGAAAAAGTTTGGGCACCCCTATTAATCTTAATCATTTTTAGTACTACATATTTTGGTGTTTGCAACAGCCATTTCAATTTGATATATCTAATAACTGATGGACACAGTAATATTTCCGGATTGAAATGAGGTTTATTGTACTAACACAAAATGTGCAATATGCATTAAACCAAAATTTGACCGGTGCAAAAGTATGGGCACCCCAACAGAAAAGTGACATTAATATTTAGTAGATCCTCCTTTTGCAAAAATAACAGCCTCTTGTCGCTTCCTGTAGCTTTTAATCAGTTCCTGGATCCTGGATGAAGGTATTTTTGAACATTCCTCTTTACAAAACAATTCTAGTTCAGTTAAGTTTGATGGTCGCCGAGCATGGACAGCCCGCTTCAAAGTATCCCACAGATGTTCAATGATATTCAGGTCTGGGGACTGGGATGGCCATTCCAGAACATTGTAATTGTTCCTCTGCATGAATGCCTGAGTAGATTTGGAGCTGTGTTTGGGATCATTGTCTTGCTGAAATATCCATCCCCGGCGTAACTTCAAATTCATCACTGATTCTTGTACATTATTCTGAAGAATCTGCTGATACTGAGTTGAATCCATGCGACCCTCAACTTTAACAAGATTCCCGGTGCCGGCATTGGCCACACAGCCCCAAAGCATGATGGAACCTCCACCAAATTTTACAGTGGGTAGCAAGTGTTTTTCTTGGAATGCTGTGTTTTTGGGACGCCATGCATAACGCCTTTTTGTATGACCAAACAACTCAATCTTTGTTTCATCAGTCCACAGGACCTTCTTCCAAAATGAAGCTGGCTTGTCCAAATGTGCTTTTGCATACCTCAGGCGACTCGGTTTGTGGCGTGCTTTCAGAAACGGCTTCTTTCGCATCACTCTCCCATACAGCTTCTCCTTGTGCAAACTGTGCTGTATTGTTGACCGATGCACAGTGACACCATCTGCAGCAAGATGATGCTGCAGCTCTTTGGAGGTGGTCTGTGGATTGTCCTTGACTGTTCCCACCATTCTTTTCTTGCCTTTCTGATATTTTTCTTGGCCTGCCACTTCTGGGCTTAACAAGAACTGTCCCTGTGGTCTTCCATTTCCTTACTATGTTCCTCACAGTGGAAACTGACAGGTTAAATCTCTGAGACAACTTTTTGTATCCTTCCCCTGAACAACTATGTTGAACAATCTTTGTTTTCAGATCATTTGAGAGTTGTTTTGAGGAGCCCATGATGCCACTCTTCACAGGAGATTCAAATAGGAGAACAACTTGCAATTGGCCACCTTAAATACCTTTTCTCATCATTGGATACACCTGGCTATGAAGTTCAAGCTCAGTGAGGTTACAAAACCAATGTTGTGCTTCAGAAAGTCAGTAAAAAGTAGTTAGGAGTATTCAAATCAATAAAATGATAAGGGTAAACCCAAATTTTTGCACCAGTCAAAATTTGGTTTAATGCATATTGCACATTTTGTGTTAGTACAATAAACCTCATTTCAATCCGGAAATATTACTGTGTCCATCAGTTATTAGATATATCAAATTGAAATGGCTGTTGCAAACACCCAAATATTTAGAACTAAAAATGATTAAGATTAATAGGGGTGCCCAAACTTTTTCATATGACTGTAGATCCGGCAAGGAAGTTTCGGGGGCGGTACCGTTATATAAGGTCAGCGGCCGGCAATTAGGCAATTACAGGCACGCTGTCCCTTTAAATCTCTGAGAGCTGCCGCGCGTGCCCTAGAGGGCGGTAGTGCGCACAGCAGCCGGACGAGGGACAAGAGGAGACCGGAGCATGGTAAGGTAAGTCCACACTCCCGGGGGGGCGAGTGCGTCCGCGGCCCGACATGTGATCCACGGCGCCACTTGTCCCAGGAGCAGGGGAGATAGGGGAATCACGGCTGTGCCCGCAACCCGTCTTGCGGGGCGCGGAGCCAGCCGTGACAGTATCCCCCCTTAAACCACCCCCTCTTTCTGGAACGGAGAAATCTTTGTACTAGGTCTCAGTCCAAGATGTTGTCCTCCGGCTCCCAAGATCTCTCCTCCAGCCCGAATGCTTCCCAGTTGATCAGAAAAATGTTACCTCCCTCTAATAGTTTTCATGGCCAGAATCTCCTTGACTGTGAACACATTGGAGTCCTCCTCTTCAGGGGGGGAGGAGGCGACTCTCCGAGAGAAGCAATTAAGGACCACCGGTTTAAATAGGGAGACATGAAAAGAATTTGGGATTCGCATAGTAGAAGGGAGCCGGAGTTTATAGGCCACAGGATTGATCCGTTTCAATACTTCGAATGGACCCAAGAAGCGTGGGCCCAGCTTGTAGCTGGGAATCTTGAGCCGGATGTACTTTGCGGACAGCCACACTTTATCTCCTGGAACGAAGGTCGGCGGAAGTCTTCTCTTTTTGTCCGCCTGGTTCTTTATGCGAACAGTAGCACGCTGCAGGGACTGGCGGGTCTGTTCCCAAATGGTTGTCATATCCCGGACCAGGGAATCTACCGCCGGCACCTCGGAAGATGTAGGCAGAGGGAGTGGTGGGCAGGGATGTAGCCCATAGACCACATAGAAAGGCAAGGAGCCAGTCGACTCAGAGTCCAATGAATTGTACGAAAACTCCGCCAAAGGTAGTAAACTTGCCCAATCGTCTTGCTGGCCCGAGACGAAGTGCCGTAAATACATGGCAAGGACCTGATTAATCCTCTCCACCTGGCCATTAGACTGAGGATGGTAGGCCGAGGAAAAGTCCAGCTTTACTTGAAGTCAGGAGCAAAGAGCACGCCAAAACCTGGAAACGAACTGGATCCCCCCGGTCCGAGACTTTGTGTTGTGGGAGGCCGTGTAGGCGAAAAATATGCTCAAAGAAGAGAGTGGCAAGCAAACAAAATGGGCCATTTTAGAAAAGCGTTCAGCGATCACCCAGATTGCAGTATTACCCGCAGAAGGTGGAAGATCAGTGATGAAGTCCATCGATATCTGTGACCATGGGGAATCAGGAGTCGGCAGGGGCAGAAGTAAACCAGGCAGGCACTGCCACGGAGACTGATTATTGACGCAGGTAATACAGGCTTCAACAAAGTCTCTTGAGTCCTTGGCAAGAGCTGGCCACCAATAGAAATGGGAGATTCCGAGCCCCGGGATGTCCTGCCATTCGAGAACAATGACCCCATTTGAGGATCCTCTTCCGGAGGCGTACGTATGTCTTACCCGGGGGCAACTGGTGGAGATCCAGCGGGGTGGCGTGGATCAAACATTCTGGGGGTATTATATGCTGCGGACCTGGTTTTTCTCCGATAGTATCTGAAGCGCGGGAAAGCGCATCGGCCTTAATGTTCTTTTCTGCCGGGCAAAAGTGAATTCGAAAGTCAAAGCGAGAAAAGAACAGAGACCATCTAGCTTGCCGGGGATTAAAGCGTTGTGCCGTTTGAAGATACTGGAGGTTCTTGTGGTCTGTGTATACATCGATGGGATGTCAAGCCCCGATAGCGTAATTCTTCTCTGCCGGCGAGAACATCTTGGAAAATAATCCGCACGTGAGGGTCTTGCCCCTAGGTCCTTTTTGCAAGAGGACCGCCCCTGCCCCCACGGACGAGGCATCCACTTCCAACGAGAAGGGCTTCTCTGGATCTGGGCGAGACAGAACAGGGGCTGAAGCAAAGGCGGTCTTTAGTTCCGTGAACACTTTTTCGGCCGCCAGAGACCAGAGTCTAGGATTGACGTTTTTCTTGGTCAGCGCCACAATCAGGGCCACCAGTGTGGAAAAATGGGGGATAAATTGCCTAGAATAATTAGCGAACCCCAGGAAGCGCTGAATAGCCCGAAACCGACAGGCCGAGACCACTGCAGAATGGCCGACAACTTAGCTGGATCCATATGCAGACCTTTATCTGAGACGATGTAGCCCAGGAACGGGAGACTTGTTTGATGAAATAGACATTTTTCCAGTTTGGCATACAGGTTTTTATTATGGAGACGTCTCAGTACTTGGCGAACCTGCAGGTGGTGGGTCTGTGGATCAGGTGAAAATGTCAGGATGTCATCCAGGTAGACAATGAAGTTTAGAGGAGGTCCCTAAAGATATAATTAACGAACTCCAGGAAGACGGCCGGGGCGTTGCACAGACCAAATGGCATCACCAAATATTCAAAGTGCCCATCACGAGTGTTGAAGGCCGTCTTCCACTCATCTCCTTCGCGGATCCTGATGAGATTATACACTCCCCGCAAATCCAATTTAGAAAAGATCTTGGCTCCACGGAGCCAGTCGGAGAGTTCCGAGATTAGTGGCAAAGGGTAACGGATCTTCACCTTGATTTTATTAAGGCCTCGGTAATCGATGCAGGGACGAAGAGATCCATCCTTTTTCTCGACAAAGAAGAACCCGGCACCGGCTGGAGACGAGGACTTACGGATGAAGCCCTTTTGCACATTCTCTTGTATATAGGCCGACATGGCCTGAGTTTCGGGTGCGGATAACCGATACACCCTACCCCGGGGTGGACTGGTGCCGGGCAGACCTATCGGGCAGTCATAGGACCGATGGGGCGGCAGCAACTCAGCCTGTTTTTCCACAGAGGTTCGTGGTCAGAGGACATAGCGGGAGGTCGGAAACACGGATAGGTCAGGAACACACTTGGAATGCTTTCTCTACGGCATTGGGAACACATAGATCTAGCAAGGAAGTGTCGGGGGCGGTAACGTTATATAAGGTCAGCGGCCGACAATTAGCCAATTACCGGCGCGCTGTCCCTTTAAATCTCTGAGAGCTGCCGCACGTGCGCCCTAGGGAGCGGTAGCATGCACAGCAGCCGGCCGAGGGACAAGAGGAGGCCGGAGCGTGGTAAGGTAAGTTCACACTCCCGGGGGGGGGGGGGGCAGTGCAAGCGCGGCTTGACATGCGGACCGCGGTACCACTCGGCCCAGGAGCAGGGGAGACAGAGGAGTCACGGCTGCGCCCGTACCCCATATTTTGTAGGCAGGTATATGTCCCCCATATTTTGTAGGCAGGTAAACATCCCCATAATTTGTGGGTAAGTATAAGATGTCCCCCATATTTTGTAGGCAGGTATATCATGCCCCCCCTAATCTGGCATATGTACAGGTCCGGGTTAAAAATAAACAACTCATAGCACTCATCGTTCCCCATCTCTCCTGAGGAGGGACTCACTGCTTTCTGTCTTCCCGCACAGGGGGCGTGACGTCATCATGCCATGCAGGCAGTGTGATGACATTCTCACGCCACCTGTGCTGGATAGGAAACAGATTGAACAACAGCTCACCTCACTCCAAATGCACTTCACAGCCCGGCTCCGGATGCAATCCCGAATCAAGATACAAACACAACAACGTATGAGCCAGCTTGTGCCCGGAATTCATAATCCGCAGTCAGGGAATATTAAAATAATATCTTGCAACTTTATTCGTCCATTTAAAATCCAAGTATACGAAATACAAACGGGAATGCAGTAAATAGCAGTAGCACACCTAACTACAAGGCGACGCGTTTTGGGTAACCTGACCCTTCATCATGGCATACAGACAGGTGTTTCTGCTAAGTTTGAATAGGTAAAAACCGGATGTAACGTAACGAAAACGTCCATTTTAAGTAATATACAACGAACAATATAACATCCAATAATAAAATAGATATACCAATTTTTTATAGCAAACAAAAATATTTAGGTGGGGCAGCAATCTATTAATAATAGTACTGAATATCCTGCCTTACGTTCATACCATCAGGGAAGCGTGTTCCTAATTGGAAGATCCACCACGCTTCCCTGGCCAGCAACTTTTTCTGTAAATCTCCTCCTCGTGGGGAGCGTTCAATCCGCTCAATACCTACTACTGAGGTTGCCCTGATGTACATTAGCGAAGTGTCTGGATACTGCTGAAATTCTAAAACATTCGGGTCTCAAAGCGCCTGATAAGTGACGTCGTATGCGAGACTTTAAAGGTCCTGTCGTACAACCAACATATTGGATGCGACACTCCTCACACGCTATCAGGTAGATTACCATTTTAGTGTTACAGCTCATGAATTTTTTAATTGAAAATAATTTGTTATTTGCATATGATGTAAAAGTAGATGTTTTAGTTACATATTTGCATACTGTACATATGTTGTGTCCACAATTGAAAAAGCCCCTAGTGTCCAACCAAGTACTTCTATTATGTTGTGTTGAGATGTACATGCTAGGTGATACAGTAGAACCTATCGTGCGGGCCCTGCGCGGCACAAATCTAACATTTTTTAACAAATTTTCAGTATATTGGTTTACATGAAGAATAGGTAAATGTGATTTAACTATGTTAACCACTTTATGGTATTGTTTGCTATAATTGGTAACAAATGTAATCTGATCCTGATTTTTCTTTTTATTATGATCCTTTTATTGAAATAAATGAGATCTGGGAATCCTTGAGACTCTATCCACAGCATTTTTTTATAATTTTCTCTGAATAGCCCCGTTCGATTAATCCATCACAAACTTGTTTTTGTTGTACCATAAATTCTTCAGGTGAGGAACAGTTACGTTTTATTCTGATAAGCTCACCCACTGGTACATTATTTACCACATGGGATGGATGGCAAGAATCGGCTCTAAGGATTGAATTTCTTTGCGTAGATTTTTTGAAAGGTTTAACTTGTATATGTTTGCCTTCATGACCAATAACTGTAACATCCAGATAGTTTAAAGTTGTAGAATCGTGTTCATGTGTGAAGTGAAGTTGCATATCATTATCATTGATGTAAGATGTAAATCTAGCTACAGATTCATTATCCCCTACCCAAATAAAGATCAATCGTCGATATACCGGGAATACAATTTAATATGTTTTTGAAAAGAATGGTCCATGTTAAATAAAAAATTTTCTTCCCAGGCTGCCATATAGATATTCGCCAAAGATGGCGAAAATCTGGCGCCCATGGAAGCTCCGGTTAATTGTTGGAAAAATAGACGATCGAACATAAAAAAAATTATGGGAAAGGAGATATTCTGTAGCTAGAATGAGAAAATTTTGTTTCTCTTTAGAGAAACCACTGTATCGTTCCAAGAAATCGCTAAGGACAGGGAGGGCCTGGTCATGAGCGATGCTGGGGTATAAACCCACAACATCGCAAGACAATCAGGACCCCCCTGTCGGCCATACCATGGATTCCAACGTATAAACTTGTTGTTTTGTATCCCTGAGGAAACCTGGAAGATTGGACACTACGGGCTGTAATTGCATATCGACCCATCATCCCAGCTGCTCATTTAATGAGCCAATGCCAGAGACGATGGGTCGAAATGCCGGAGGGAATTCACCTTTGTGAATCTTTGGAAGGTCATGAATGATAGGTTTTACTGTATTATCAACGTTCATCTTTTCAGCCAGACTATTAGTGATAACTCCACATGTAACACCTTGATTAAGAACATATGTCAAATCTTTTCTACAAAGTTCTGTGGGGTCATATGTGAGTTGTTTATATTTGGTGTCATCCTGTAACATTGTTAAGAGTTCCCTCTTATATAGATCACTATCTAAAATTACAGTGGCCCCTCCTTTGTCTGCCTGACGTACTATTACTCTATCATTATGTTCCAAATGATATAAGGCCTTACGTTCTTTATTAGTTAAATTGGAAAATGATTTATTCTGTCTCCCTACAACCTCTGCTTCATATAAAGAGATTAAATTCTCCTCAATACTTTCTTGAAAAATGTCCATAGTGGACAATCTGGAATTAACTGGATAATAGTCAGTGTTTGGTATAGTGAAGTCCCTTTCCTCACTTGTATTCATGTTGGAAGTGGATTCACTTTGTAGTTGTCGCAATTGTACCACACTAATAAGTTCCTTAAATTCTGGAATGATGTCTTCAGTATGGATTACATTGGATTGTTCCTCATTGTGGATGATGTCCAGAAAAATTATTTTTCAAAGTAATTAATCTCACAAATTTATTTACATCCAACAAAGTTTGGAAAATTTCAAAATGACATGTGGGTGAATATCCCAGTCCTTTGGATAATGCTGAAATTGTTTCCTCCGAGATAATATGGCTGGATAAATTTATCACCGGTGACGATAGTACCTCCGTACTTTGCGCAAATTCCAGGGACCCCAATTTGTGCCCCCGGTGTTTGCGTCCTGCCCTCCATCGTTTTTTGATGCTCTATTGCCTCTTGATTGCACGGGACGCTAGTTTCCTTGGTCTACAGCATCCCCTCTATTATCAGATCCGGAAGTAGTTCTTTTATTTCTCCATTCTTGTATATTTGAAGTTGCTCCACTATCCTCCATTGGATTTTCTGATAAATCCCCTGAGGTGTCTGACATAGATCGATAAGTGGACTCTACCTCGGAGAAACTAACTCTCCTCCGTGATCCACTCCTTCTCTCACGTAATATTGATCTGGGAAATCTTTGTGACTTGTTCCAATCGTACACTTTGTTAGTACTGTAGTCCTGCATATCTCTTTTATATTTATTCTGTTTGATCATAATAATGTTATTTTCCAGTTTGTAAGGCAGGATATTCAGTACTATTATTAATAGATTGCTGCCACACCTAAATATTGTTGTTTGCTATAAAAAGTTGGTATATCTATTTTATTATTGGATGTTATATTGTACATTGTATATTACTTAAAATGGACGTTTTTGTTACGTCACATTCGGTTTTTACCTATTTAAACTTAGCAGATACACCTGTCTGTATGCCATGATGAAGGGTCAGGTGACCCGTAACGCGTCACCTTGTAGTTAGGTGTGCTACTGCTATTTACTGCATTCCCGTTTGTATTTCACATACTTGGATTTTAAATGGACGAATAAAGTTGCAAGATATTATTTTAACATTCCCTGACTGAGGATCATGAATTCCGGGCACAAGCTGGCTCATATGTTGTTGTGTTTGTACCTGTGCTGGATACTCCAGAGGGCCACAAACCTACTTGCGGCCTTCCAGAGTACTCAGTGGATCTCGCTCTCTGCTCCACAATAGCAGTTTCAACTGTATGTGCTTTCAGAGGAGGCACATACAGCTGAAGAGATTGCTGGCAATCCGGTCCCATGGCAGCGGCCGGAAAGCCAGTCACAATCTGTCAATGTCCCGATGAAAACAGGACATTGGTTGTCCCGCCGGGACATTGCCAGGGCCGCGGGACTATGGGAAGGGAAACAGTACTGCCCAGCCAAAAGCGAGACATCTGATCACCCTAACCTCCCTGTTTGTCTATCTATCTTTATGTGTCTAGCTAGTAAGTATTGTTTATCAAGCAAGGCTATATTTTCCATTGGGCAGGTTGCCTGTCCTGCCTAGTGAATACAGCCAGCGTTCGGAATCAGAGCTTGGCCCATGCTTTACCTTTTACTGTTGTGCCTTGCCAGCATGACAGTGAGGTAAAGCAGGGGTCATGCTACAGCGAAGCTCCGAACTTCTGTAGTTAGCAGGGATCCACTTCCCGGTCATTCTCCTCTGTCCTCCACTGGGCAGCCAGGAAAAGTAGTTTAAGCCCTTAACGACAGCCCGCCGACTTTAGACGTCGGCTGGTGCGGGTCGTTCGTCTGCAGAATTCAGGGTTTGCGACGCCCGGCGCCGCAGCTGCGCTGGGATCAGGGCTGTACTACACAGCCCTGATCCCAGAGCATCTCCTGTGAGCACCGGGGAGCGGAGGAAACCTCCGCAAACCGATGCTTTAACCTTTTGATTGCGGCGGTGCTTTACCGCAGCGCAATCAAGAGTTCCCCTGCTCTGTCGGGTAATCGGAACACCTGGTGACCCGACAGATCCCTGGGAACGGCTGCACAGTCAGCTCCGGGGACCCAGAACTGTCTGTGTACTAAGCCAGTGACCAGGACACACTGTGTGGTGTCCTGATCACTGCCTGTGTCAGACTGACACAGATTATAATGTATTAGCATATATGAATATGCCAATACATTACTAAGTGGAAAAAAAAATGTAAAATAGTTCTCCCTTCATGGGATTAAAAAAAAGTAAAAAAAAAAACATAAAAAGTGTAAAAAAAAAAGAATAAAAAAATAAATAATAAAATAAAAATAAATATTTAATAAAAAATAATTGTGCATAAATTACACACACAAAAAACCTACACATATTAGGTATTCACACGACCATAATAACCTGTAGAATTAATCTAACAAGTTATTAAGTGTGAAATGTGAATGGTTTAAAAAAAAATTAAAAAACTATTTTTTTTTAAACAATAAAAAAAAAATACTATTTTTTATAAGTGAACTTAAACTATTCCCTCATAAAGTAAAACTTGTCTCGAATAAAACGAGGCCTCATACAACTGAGTCATTGAAAAAATAAAACAGTGATAACTGTTGAGACGCAGGTAGGCGAAGACAAAAAAAAACATTTTCTGGTCATTAACTACTTTTCAGGCGTTTGGCTTAAGGGGTTAAGCACCACCCCACCAGCAAGAACACAAGGTCCTGCATCTGTCCCAGAGTCCCCAGCAGCTGCCCGCCATTACAACATTAAAGCACATTAGCCCAGCAGCATATTAGATACAGACTCTCTGGGCCTGGGACAGTGACATGGCTATATGAGTGGGGGACAGTGACATGGTCAAATGAGTGGGGGACAGTATATACAGGGGGCTGTATACCTACCTACAGGGGGCTGTATCTGCAGTGGGTTGTATCCCTACCTACAGGGGGCTGTATCTGCAGTGGGCTGTATCCCTACCTACAGGGGGCTGTGCATACAGAAGACTGTATGCCTACCTACACAGGGCTGTATACCTAGCTACAGGGGGCTGTATATACAGAGGGCTTGATTCCTACCTACAGGGGGATGTATATCTACTGACAGGGGGAATTTATACCTAACTACCTACTAATCTACAGAGGACTGTATACCTGCCTACCGGGGCATACAGTATATACCTACCCACAGAGGGCTGTATATCTATCTACAGGGTGCATATATACCTATCTATCTATCTACAGAGGGCTACTTTACTTACCTATAGTAGACCTATATAACAACCCACTGGGGTCTATATACCTACCAACTTAATGGTGGGCAACATTACTACCTACTTACTTAATGGGGGCGGCCATACCAGAGTTAATTAATTTGGTAGGTAGACAGGGCCTACCCCTGTAACTAGCCAGGTAGCAAGGGCTGCCCCCAGTAACTAGCCAGCTAGCTGGGGCTGCCCCCAGTAATCAGCCAGGTAGCTGGGGCTGCCCCCAGTAACTAGCCAGGTAGCTGGGGCTGCCCCCTATAATTAGCCAGGTAGCTGAGGCTGCCCCCAGTAACTAGCCAGGTAGCTAGGGCTGCCCCCAGTAACTAGCCAGGTAGCTAGGGCTGCCCCCAGTAACTAGCCAGGTAGCTGGGGCTGCCCCAAGTAACTAGCCAGGTAGCTAGGACTGCCCCCAGTAATCAGCCAGGTAGCTAGGGCTGCCCCCAGTAATCAGCCAGGTAGGGCCAGTAATTAGCCATGTAGGGCCAGTAATTAGCCATGTAGGGCCAGTAATTAGCCAGGTAGGGCCAGGGGCAGTAATTAGCCAGCTAGGGCCAGTATGTAGGCAGGCAGGGCCAGTATGTAGGCAGGCAGGGCCAGTATGCAGGCAGGCAGGGCCAGTATGTAAGCAGGCAGGGCCAGTATGTAAGCAGTCAGGGCTAGTATGTAGCCAGGCAGGGCCAGTATATGGACAGTGCCACTTATAGGTAGACAGGGGCAGTATATAGGCAGACAGGGCTAGTTTATAGGCAGACAGGGCTAGTTTATAGGCAGACAGGGCAGGTATATAGGCAGACAGGGCAGTATATAGGCAGACAAGGCAGTATATAAGCAAACATGGCAGTATATAGGCAGATAGGGCTGGTATATAGGCAGACAGGGCTGATATGTAGGTAGATAGGACAGTATATAGGTAGACAGGGCTGGTATATAGGTAGACAGGGCTGGTATATAGGCAGACATGGCAGTATATAGGCAGACAGGGCTGGTATATAGGTAGACAGGGCTGGTATATAGGCAGACAGGGCAGTATATAGGTAGACAGGGCTGGTATATAGGCAGACAGGAGTGGTATATAGGCAGACAGGGCTGGTATATAGGCAGACACGGCAGGTACATATGTAGACAGGGCTGGTATATAGCTAGACAGGGCTGGTAAATAGCTATACAGGGCAGTATATAGCTAGACAGGGCAGGTATATAGCTAGACAGGGCTGGTATATAGCTAGACAGGGCAGTATATAGCTAGACAGGGCTGGTATATAGCTAGACAGGGCAGTATATAGCTAGACAGGGCTGGTATATAGCTAGACAGGGCAGTATATAGCTAGACAGGGCTGGTATATAGCTAGACAGGGCAGTATATAGCTAGACAGGGCTGGTATATAGCTAGACAGGGCAGTATATAGCTAGATAGGGCTGGTATATAGCTAGACAGGGCTGGTATGTAGCTAGACAGGGCAGTATATAGCTAGACAGGGCAGGTATATAGCTAGACAGGGCTGGTATATAGCTAGACAGGGCAGTATATAGCTAGACAGGGCTGGTATATAGCTAGACAGGACAGTATATAGCTAGACAGGGCTGGTATATATCTAGACAGGGCACTATATAGCTAGACAGGGCTGGTATATAGCTAGACAGGGCGGGTATATAGCTAGACAGGGCTGTTATATAGCTAGACAGGGCAGTATATAGCTAGATAGGGCAGGTATATAGCTAGACAGGGCTGGTATATAGCTAGACAGGGCAGTATATAGCTAGAAAGGGCTGGTATATAGCTAGACAGGGCAGTATATAGCTAGACAGGGCTGGTATGTAGCTAGACAGGGAAGTATATAGCTAGACAGTGCAGGTATATAGCTAGACAGGGCAGGTATATAGCTAGACAGGGCATTATATAGCTAGACAGGGCAGGTATATAGCTAGACAGGGCAGTATATAGCTAGACAGGGCTGGTATATAGCTAGACAGGGCAGTATATAGCTAGACAGGACAGGTATATAGCTAGACAGGGCTGGTATATAGCTAGACAGGGCAGTATATAGCTAGACAGGGCTGGTATATAGCTAGACAGGGCTGGTATATAGCTAGACAGGGCAGTATATAGCTAGACAGGGCTGGTATATAGCTAGACAGGGCATTATATAGCTAGATAGTGCAGGTATATAGCTAGACAGTGCAGGTATATAGCTAGACTAGGGGCATTATATAGCTAGGATAGTGGGCAGGTATATAGCTAGACAGGGCAGTATATATCTAGACAGGGCTTGTATATAGCTAGACCGGGCAGTATATAGCTAGACAGGGCTGGTATATAGCTAGACAGGGCAGTATACACTCACCGGCCACTTTATTAGGTACACCATGCTAGTAACGGGTTGGACCCCCTTTTGCCTTCAGAACTGCCTCAATTCTTCGTGGCATAGATTCCACAAGGTGTTGCAACGATGCTCAATTGGTACCAAGGGGCCCAAGAGTGCCAAGAAAATATTCCCCACACCATGACACCACCACCACCAGCCTGAACAGTTGATACAAGGCAGGATGGATCCATGCTTTCATGTTGGTGACGCCAAATTCTGACCCTACCATCCGAATGTCGCAGCAGAAATCGAGACTCATCAGACCAGGCAACGTTTTTTCCAATCTTCTACTGTCCAATTTCGATGAGCTTGGGCAAATTGGAGCCTCAGTTTCCTGTTCTTAGCTGAAAGGAGTGGCACCCGGGTTGGTCTTCTGCTGCTGTAGCCCATCTGCCTCAAAGTTCGCCGTACTGTGTGTTCAGAGATGCTCTTCTGCCTACCTTGGTTGTAACGGGTGGCTATTTGAGTCACTGCTGCCTTTCTATCAGCTCGAACCAGTCTGCCCATTCTCCTTTGACCTCTGGCATCAACAAGGCATTTCCGCCCACAGGACTGCCGCTCACTGGATGTTTTTTCTTTTTCGGACCATTCTCTGTAAACCCTAGAGAATGGTTGTGCGTGAAAATCCCAGGAGATCAGCAGTTTCTGAAATACTCAGACCAGCCCTTCTGGCACCAACAACCATGCCACGTTCAAAGGCACTCAAATCACCTTTCTTCCCCATACTGATGCTCGGTTTGAACTGCAGGAGATTGTCTTGACCATGTCTACATGCCTAAATGCACTGAGTTGCCGCCATGTGATTGGCTGATTAGAAATTAAGTGTTAACGAGCAGTTGGACAGGTGTACCTAATAAAGTGGCCGGTGAGTGTATAGCTAGACAGGGCTGGTATATAGCTAGACAGGGCTGGTATATAGCTAGACAGGGCAGTATATAGCTAGACAGGGCTGGTATATAGCTAGACAGGGCTGGTATATAGCTAGACAGGGCAGTATATAGCTAGACAGGGCTGGTATATAGCTAGACAGGGCAGTATATAGCTAGACAGGGCTGGTATATAGCTAGACAGGGCAGTATATAGCTAGACAGGGCAGGTATATAGCTAGACAGGGCAGGTATAATTAGACAGGGCAGTATATAGCTAGACAGGGCAGTATATAGCTAGACAGGGCTGTTATATAGCTAGACAGGGCTGGTATATAGCTAGACAGGGCAGTATATAGCTAGACAGGGCTGGTATATAGCTAGGCAGGGCAGTACATAGCTAGACAGGGCTGGTAGTTTTAAAAAAAATAAGTAAAAACATACTTACCTAATGTCTTTCCCTCCTCCTCTGTCCTCTTCCCCAGAGCGCCACTGGCAGCAGTGTGCGGGACACGGAGCGGGCGCGCGATGATGTCATCACATCGCGCACCTGCCCCGCGGCCTCCTGGGAGCTGAACAGACAGGATCAGAAGATCCCAGCTGTTCAGCCTCGGCTGCTGCATGCACCGCACAGTGCAGGCGGCGGCCATGATGGCTGCATGGCTGGGTCGGTGACCTGTTGGCCTGTTGGTCCCTTGCCACAGGGGTCCGGTCGCTGATGCGACCATTGAGGCCCCTGTAGCACGCCACAGACCGGCGCCGGGACTCGGGGCCCGCCGGGTGGAAACACTGGTCCCCTCGGCGGGTGATCTGAGCCGGCCCTGCGGCCTGGACCCCAGCGGCCCTCCGGGCAAATGCCCGGTTTGCCCTGTGAGCAGTCCGGGCCTGCTGGTGTCTGACTACTGTGTGGTCTCTTTATTGTAGTGTCATAGGTTATAAGTTTGTTATCAATAATGTATATATTTGTTCCTGTGAGTAGTGGTGTTGGTTGAGGGGGCCAGTGCACAGCTCTGCCCATGGGCCCATTATGCTGTTAAGACGGCCCTGGTTCCAAGGTACATGTACAACAAATTGTCACATTATTGATACATGTGCGATGTTTAAATTTCTCCTAACACCAGCACATTCAGTAATTTTTCCTCTCCAAGGAGCCTATTGTCTGCAACAAGATTATGGGGTGCTAATTACTTACTATGGCACCCATACTAATAAGGGCTTCCATAGCCATTTGTCTATATCTACCTACCTGTCTGTCTGTATGTCTATCTTTATGTGTCTAGCTAGCAGGAATTGTGTTGCAAGGTACATATACAACAAATTATTACATTATTGATTCATGTGCTCACTATGTTTAAATTTCTCTAGTAAATTCAGTAATTTTGCTCTTTTGCGCCTGCCTGGAGAAGGAAAGCAAATGACACTAGACAAGTTATGACACTTACCAAGACCATCTAAATATGTACACAGTGCACACAGCCAGTATAGGATGCGAGTTTTTTAATTGTGAATTTTATATTCTGTGCAATTGCACTATAAATTGTAACTGTTTATTGAAGCAGCCAAGACATATTTGCTTTTCATCAAATTCCTATCCAGTTTAAGACCTGGAAAGTTTACCCCGCTCATAACCAGACACACTTTGGTTTTATTAGTAGACATGGGTTTACAAGCTACATATTTTTAATGTATTTGGTTATTTTAATAGCTTTTGGGTCTTATTTTCTGAACTCCTTCTGCTTGTGTGACTACCTTTCTTCCAGCAACCTCCCCTTTCTCTTTCATCTGAAGCAATCAACTCCCTTGAAGGAGTTTTTCAGGTCAAGATTTTAAAAGAAAATGGTGCTGCTGCAAGAAAATAAAAATAAAGTTGTATTTTACTCCCCACTCCCTTCTGTTTCAGCGCTGTGGATGCTGATGTTCTGGCTTGTTCTTCCCTTTACTTCCTGTTAGAGCTTCCTCACTATGGCCACTGATTGAGTACAGTATTCATGTGCCATTTCCTGATAGCACCATTCAGAAGTGAATGATCCAAAAGGTAATATCAGATAATGGCATGTGACCACTAATGCCAATCAGTGACTGTAGCGATAACACTCCAACGGGAAGTAAAGAGAAGACCCAGCAGTGCACCATCAGCATCAGCACTAGAACTAAGGTGAATGGGAAGGTAAGTCTAGCTTTTTCTATTTTCTTGTAGCAGTACCACCACCATTTATACAAATCTGGAAAACCGCTTGAAGGCCCCAAACACTGAGGAAAGCTGATTTCAGTTAAACCCTTACTGACAATGGAAGAATGGATAGTTTCTATTGCACAGGTGTCAAACTGGCAGCCCTCCAGCTGTTGGGAAACTACAACTCCCATTATGCATTTGTATAATCTATAACAGTGAGAATGATGGGAGTTGTAGTTTACCAACAGCTGGAGGGCCGCCAGTTTGACACTCCTGTTCTATTGTCAATAAGGAGCTATAAGGAGCATTTTGTCTGTAGCAAGACTGTGGGCTGTCGATTATTGATGAGCGATTTGGCCAATAATCTGCTTTGAGTTGATTCCATATTTTGTGGAATCATCTCACCTATTTCCGATCCTCGATTGTGATTAATCTCCGATTCCCATTAAAGTCTATGGGAGATGAACACCAGGTTCATTTTGGGTGCTATTTCACCATGGTTTGAGACGAGAAATATGAGTAATATAAATGCTGACATGCACCCAACAACACAAGGACACCCGTAACTCAGACTGTGCTGGCTGCTGGCAACACAGAAATAAAATTTGGTGCTATTTCACAGTGGCTTGAGAGGAGAAGTATGTCGTTTCCCACCCACACACACACACACACACACGCAGCTATGTCGTTCAGAGCACTGGAGCTGTTTCCAAATCTCTAACTAATAATAACTAGAATTTTCTAATATTGCTGTACCCTAAGCTAACTAATCTATTAAGGACTCTTTTCAGTAGTAAAAACACTGGGAATTGTCTCTACTAGCTTTGAAAAAAGCTGAGCAGAGAGACAGCTATCTGTTCTATTCGCTGTGTGGAAGCTAATACTGCTGAGCAGGAAGTGCAGTGACATAGATAAAACGAGGTCATGTGATTTCAGCAGCCAATGAGATCCCTACACACCCCACTGGTGATGTTCTCCCCCCCCCCCCCAAACCGGCGCCCTGCCCGGACGGGGGGGCCGACAAAATAAAAGGAAAACCCAAAATGGCCAAATTGGAATCCGGTGTGGGGTTTATTGATAAGATTTTAAGGAAAATAACCTCTTCATCGCGGAACCAAGATTTTAGTGAAAATCTGGGAGATTTCAACTTTTTTTGATTTAATCGCTTAACACTACTGCCAATCAGTTACTATGGCACTAATTAAGGCTTTCATCGCCTCTATGTTAACATTTTCATTACTTCCTGCCCCAGGCAAAAAGTTATAGAACCGCCATCTTGTTACACCTTTCTAGATCAAGCCCCCTTGGACAAATACCCTAGAGGGACTAAATGTACAACTAAAAAAAGAATGTTTTCAAAGTATAAAAAAAATATATGTTAAAAGTTCAAATCACTCCAGTTTGCCATTTTACAAATAAAAAAATAAAAAAGTTACACATAATTGGTATTACTGGATCCCTAAATGTCTGATATATTAAAATATATTGTTTATCTCATACGCTGAACACCGTAAAATAAAAAAAATTTACATCCCCAAAACATTGGAATAAAAAGTGATCAAAAAGTTGCATCTATCCCAAAATGGTAACAAAAATGACACTTTAGCCTTCAAAAAGATGAACCCTCACTCAGGTCCATATGTAAAAGAACAAAAATGGCACAGAAAATGGCTCTGCAGTGTAAACTTAAGAAATAGAGAATGTTTTTGTTTTTTAAAGTACTAAAAAATACCAAAAATCCTATAGATTTGGTATAAATTGTGTACTTGTATATTGGTAAATTGATTTAATGTTTGGTTGCCCTCTATTATCCACAAACACCATGTAGGAGTTGTCCCCTGCCAGCAGGAGGTTGACAATAACAGACATGCAATCAATTTAATTGAAATGGTTACGAGCTGTTTGACACAGCTCTCTTGCTCAGTCTTCATGCTGAAAAGGCTTTTGACTGTCTATGTTGGCCCTATATGTTTGAAATCCTTAGGTCTTTTGCTCTTCCAAGTCCTTTCCTGACAGCTATCCTTATCCTGTTTTCCACCTTTTCTGCCACAGTTCAGCAATTCTACTCTACTCTTTTTGAATTTTTAAGAGCACCAAGGGGGACTGCCCTGTTCTCGCCCTTCTTATTTATCACTAGGAGAGGAGCAATTGTAGACTATGCTGCAATTCATGAGTAAGGAACTGTAGCGTACAAGTGATTATGCACCCTAGTGATCAAGAACCTGAGGAGGACTTAAAAGTTAAATTAAAAAAAAATTAAAATTTAAAACAATAGGATGAAAACGTAGAACTTCAAATACCTGCTTTTTTCCATTCAGCATATAAAAAAAGCATTAAAAACACATAAAGTTATTTATATACCAATGTCTGCTAAAGTCCATTCTATTAAAATATACATTTATTTTTTCTTAACAGGGAATGCATTTTATCATTATCCCACTCCCCAAAAAAATAATTGGAATAAAAGCTAATAAAAAATGTGTATGTAGCCCAAAATTGTATCAATAAAATAACACTTAATTCCCACAAACAACAAGCCCTCATGCAGTTCTGTTAACAGAAAATTAAGAAGTTTATTGGAAAAAAAACTTTAAAAAAAGCTTTTTTAAAAAAAGGGGTTTTTTTCCCCAGTCCAAAAAAAAACAAAAATTTTGTTTTTTTAACTTTTTTTAAAAAAACCAATCGAATTTGTTTTTTCCCCCCCCCCAAAAAAGTTTTTCATTCTTTTTTTAAAACCTTTTATTAAGAAAAAAAAAAAAATTTTGCCCAAAAAAAAAAATCGTTTTGGAAATAAAATGAAAAATTGGGGTTTTCCAAAAATCCCGGTACGTAAAGGGGAAGTCAGGACCCTGCTAAAACTCGACTTCCCGCACTTGGGCGCAATAGGGGGAGACCCCGGGCGAAGCCTGCCGTTAATGCGGGGGCCAGGGGGAAAAATTCCCCCGGGGGGTTCCAAACGGGCCCCCCCAAAATCAACGAGGGAAAAAAACCCCCGGGGCCCCAAAGGGGCGGGTCAAAACAGGCACCGGGGAGAGTAACCCGGGGTTAGGGACCAAGGGTAAAAAAAAAAAATTTCGGGCCCCGGGCGGGAAAAAAGGGCAGCCCCCTGGGGGTTTAAATTTTTCCCGGGGCCCCCCTTTTTTGGGGCCAAAATTTTCCCCCCCCCCCCCCCCGGTTTGGGGGGGAACACACGAAAAGGGAAAGTTTATCGGGGGGGGGTTGAAACGTGTGCGCCTTTTGCCCGCAACTGGGGCCCAGGGAAAACCCCCCCCCTTTTTGGGGGGGCCCCGGACCCCCTTTGGGGCCGGGGGAGTTCGGAAAACCAGGGACGCTATGGACGGGCCCCCCCCTTCCCCTCCCCCCCCCTTCCAAGGCCGGGTACCCCTTTTGGATTTTAGAAACCTAGGGGCGTTTCAACTTCCCAAAGGAACGGAAAAGGTCGGGGCGGGGGTCCATTGTTTTCCTTTTTAAAGGGGGAAGGGGAAAACCCCGATAGGGAGAGGGGGAACAGGGTAGACCTTCCCCTTTTAAACCAAATTTGGGCCCCAAAATGGGGGTTTCCCAAGAACTTTCAACCCCCTTCGGGGGAAAATTTTTCCCCCAAACCCAAAAATCTGCACGACCCTTTTTCAGAATTTTTTTTGGGGTTTTTTGGGGAACCAAGCCAAAACTTCCCCTTTCCCTTTTGAAAATCCCCCTTTACAAGAACTAAAATTTGGCTCTGGGGAAAAACTTTTGTAAAATTGGGGCCGGACATACCCAAATGGAAAATTTTTAACCGGGTTTTTCCCAGTTCCGGGAAAATTTCAGGGTTTTTGATTTTGCCCCCTTCAGTTCCCATTTTGGGGGTGGAAAAAAAAAAAGGGGGATCCCCTTAAAAGGGGGCTTTCAAAAATCGAAAAACGCTGAACCCCAAGCCGGGTTTTTCCTTTCCTGGGACGGGTGGGAAAATTTAAAATTTTTTTGGGGGGAACCCCAAGGAACCGTGGTTTTTTTTGCTGAAAGTCCCTTAAAAAAAAGTTTGCCCTACGATTAGGGGTTGATAAAATCCGGGGTATTCCGGGATTCGGATTGGGGCATTTTCCCGGGAATAATTCGGGGAAACTTTGCGAGGCAATTAATTTTGCCCTATAAAAGGGGGGGATGGGACCAGAAAATTACGGAAATGGCTTTTTGGCCAAAAACCCCCGGTCCAAAAAAACGTCTTTGTTTTTTAAAAAAATTTGGGCCCCGGGGGACAAAACCTTAAAAATGGAAATTGCACCCTTTACCCTTGGGACTTAACTCTGGCAAACGGGGTTTAGGGAAATCCTTGGGCAAAAAGGGGCCCTTGGGGGGGCCCCCCCAAAAAAGCCTTAGGCATACCCTTTTCCCCCGTTTTGAAATTTTAAACCTGTTAAACCAACGTTGCCCCCGGGCTTTTTCCCCAAAAAACCTAAAATGGAAGTTTTAAGAAAACCCCCCCGGGGACCCCTCCAAAAAAAAACCCCAATTTTAAGTTCCGCCCCCTGCTCAAGAACTTTGGGTTTCCCCGAGTGTGGATGGGTCAGGGAAAAGGGCACGGTTTTTTGGGGGGGTCCCCCAAATTTTCGAAGTGCATCAAAAATTAAGTGCAAAAATCCCAAACCCCCGGCCCCAGAATACAAGGATTCAATTGGAAATTTTTTGGAAAAAGGAAATTCCCCCTTTTTTTTACCCTACCTTTTTTTTCCGCGGTCCCCGGGGGGAACCCCCGGGGTGTCCCCCTTCCCCCAAAAGCTTTTCCCCGGAAAAAGCAAAGCTGGCCCCGCTAAAAAAAGGTTTATTTCCCCCCCCGGGGTTTTGGGGGCTGGGGCGGGGGGTTTAGGGGCCCCGGGGGGTACCCCCCGGGTTTTTTCCCCAAACTGTGTTTCGGAATGCCATAGATCAAAGTCCCGGGGTGGGTTTCCCAAATTTTTCCCCTTGTCCCTTCTAAATTGGGACTTGGCGGGCGTTCCCCCAGAAAAAAAAACCCCCCCAAAGGCCCCCCCAGTTTTTTCCCCCCCAAAAGGGGTCCTGGTTTTGCCAGCTTCCCCCCCGGAAAAAAAACCCTTTGGGGGAACCCCCGAAGGGGCATAAAAAACGGAAACCGGGGGGAAAACCCCAAAATTAAAAAAAACCCCCCCAAAAAAAGGGGAAGGGCCCAGCCAAAATTTTCCCGGCCCCCCTTGGGGTTAAATTTGTTTCCCCGGAACCCCCCAAATATTGGGCGGGGGGTTTCCAGGGGGGCCCCCCCTATCGGGTGCCCCGTTTGGTCGGGGTTTTCCGGGAGTCTAACCCTAAGGCGATCGCGGTTTTTTGGGAAATTTTCCCCCCACCTTCCCCCAAGCCCGGCCCCTTTTTTTTGGACCTTGGGAAAAAAATGGGCACTATTTTCAAACCCCTTTTTCAAAATTGGGAAAGGGGGGGCGGGTCCAGGCGAACCTTTAAGGGGCGGGGGGTTATTAATACAAAGGGAATTTGGCTACCCCCGGGTTTCCTAAACCATTAGGGTTTTTTAAATTCCCGGCCTTTTTTTAAGGGTTTTTTCAACGCGTTTCGGGGGGTAACCTTTTACCCCCCGAAAACCCTCTCCCGGCGCAAAAAATTTTTTTTTGGGGGTTTCTGGGAGAATTTTAAAAACCCCCTTGACGTTTTTGCCCCCCGGTTATCCTAAAAATAAAACCAGGGTAAAAAAAAGAAAAGGGGGTCCCGACGACACCCCCCCCCCCCCCCCCCCTTTTTTCCCCGCCGCGCATTTTTTTTGGGGGGGGGGTTTTTTTCCCCCCCTTTTTGCTGGGGGTGGGGGCCGGGGGCGGGTGAAAACCTTCAAAGGGCCCCCTCGGCCTGAACCCCTGCCGCATTTTCTTTAAACCTTTTGGCGCAGTGGTTGAAAAGGCGCTTTTTTTGGGGGGCGTCCCCTTAAGGAACGATGGCCCATTTTGTGGTTAAAAATTAATGTTTTTGCCCCCCGGGGGGGCTGTAAAAAAACCCCCCGGGTAGGGGGAGGGTTTTTGGGTTTTAGACTTCCCCCCAGAAAATTCGGGCCTTCCCCGGTCGACAACCTCCCTTTTGGATCACACGGGAAAACGGCCCCCAGAATTGGGAAAGGTTTTTTGGCCGCCCAGGCCCCAAGAAATCGTTCGTTTTTTTAAAAACCGGCCAAAAGGTGGGAAAAATTTCGTTTGGCAAAGGGGCCCCATCCGGGGTTACCAGGGTTGGGGGGTTAAAACATTTTCCGGGAAATTTAGGGGGTTTCCCCGGGGATGGGGGCAAAAGTTCTAGTGGCATTCCCAAAAAGATTAAAATTTTGGGGGAATTGTCCCAGGCCCCCCCAATTTTTCCCCGATTAAAAAACTTTTTTTTTAAAAGGGGGGGAAACCCCCAAAAACACGTGCCCCCTGATAATTTGAATCCTTTTAAAATGGGAGCCCCAACCCAGGGGAAAAAATTTTTTGTGCCCAGCGGGGGGGGGGGAAATCCACCCCCGGGGGGCCCCCGGGGGGGGTTTCCAGGTTGGTCCCCGGGCAAAAATCAAAAAAAAAAAGGGGAACCCCAAAACCCTCCAGAAAGGACACAATTGAAAAATTAAAAATTTTTTGGGATAAATAAAAACCCCAAAAGGGGATTTTGAATATGGCGCATTTTTTGGGCCCCCGGGGTCCTGTGCCCCAACTTCCCCAACAAAAGGCCCTTTTTTTTTTTAAAACCCCTGCCCTTTCCCAAGGAAAAAAAAAGCTTTTTTTTAGGGCTCCCGGGAACAATGGGGGTGGGGGTTTATGGGGAAACCCCCGGGGGGGTTTTGATTTTTCCCACTCTTCCCAAAAAGGGTTTTCCTACTTTAAAGTAGGGGGTTTGGGACCAAAAAAATCCCATGGTAGCAACCTAATTTTATTGATCAGGCTTTTTTACCAAGGAAAAACCCTGGCGTTCAAGCAAACCCCCCCCCCTTTTTCCTAAATTACGGGCCCCCCGGGGTTACCACCGGGCAAAAAAAGTCCCAAACGGCAAAAAAACCTTACGAAAAAACCGGGAAAAAGGGCTTTTGGAAAAACCCCCAAACCGGGGGGGGGGGGAAAAAGGGGGGGAATAAAAAATTCCCCCCTTTTCCCCCTTCCAGGAAGGGGGGAAAAATAAACCCCCTTCTTTTAAAAAAACCCTTTGTTTAAAAATTCAGGAAAAGGATGGGGGTTTTCCCCGGAGGGGAAGGTATTGCAGGGACATTCGACTTGGGGTTTTTTATCCTGTGTTCTACCCTCAGGGCCAGATCCCGGACTAGCTTGGGTTGCCCCTGCATCTGCTCTACCCGGTATTGGGGTCCCCGTGAGGGTGAGCGTAAAGGTTTTGGCCTGTGAAAAAAGTCACGTAAACGAGGCGGACTTGACGGACCGGGCCCCCTTTCCCGCCTACTTGACTGCTGTCCCAGGTGGCAGCAGCAATGGGGACAGTCCTGCGCTGCTAAAATGCTGGGGCCCCAGGAGGAAAAAATAGTCGAAGCCGGGTCAATCCAAAACGTGAACGCCAAAAACCAAAAATTTAGAACCAGAGGGGTAAAGTAAAAAAGCCGGGGTCAAAAGCCAAACGGGGCAGGTCAAAATGAAGCAAAGGGGTAAATTTAAAAAACCGAGGTGGTACACAAGTAAACAGACAATACAAATCAAGGAAAACAAGGCAGCCAGGAAATATCAAGGCCCCCGCACTCAGCTAGCGGGTTTAAAAAGTGTTTCCCGGACACCCCCCCTGTAGTGTTGGGCGGCCTCCGGGTCCTCCCCTTGGTGGTGCGACAGCCCTCTGTCCCGGGTGGTGGGTATCTGTCATCACAGAGCTTCAAGCAAATTATCGGGTGGAGTTGCAAATCAGCTGCTGTAGCCTGTTGATCCCTTCAGCCTGAGTGCAGCCTAGCCGTGACAGTACCCCCCCCTTTTACGAGAGGCCACCGGACCCTTCCCTGGTCTGGGTTTGTCCGGGTGAAACTCATGGAATTCCCTCACCAAGCGATCAGCATGGATGGATTTCGCCGGAACCCATGATCTCTCCTCAGGACCATACCCCTTCCAATGGACCAGGTACTGCAGTGACCTTTTGACCTTACGAGAATCCAAAATACGGTCTACTTCATATTCTAACTCCTCCTCTATGCGAAATGGAGAAGGAGGTCTAGAGGGCGCAGTCACAGGTTGTCTATACCTCTTAAGAAGTGAGCGATGGAACACATTATGTATACGGAGAGAAGAGGGTAATTTCAGGCGATATGCCACCGGGTTAACCACCTCCTGAACCACATATGGACCTACAAATCGCAGCGCAAGTTTACCAGAGGGAACTTTCAATCGCAGATTTCGGGTAGATAACCATACTTTATCCCCAACCGCAAACCCTCTAGAACACAGACGCCGTCTATCAGAATTTTTCTTCTGGATGTTCTGGGTATGAACCAAGTTCTTCTGTTGATCCCTGCAGCCTGAGTGCAGCCTAGCCCTGACACACTGTAAGGAAGTTGAGTTTCATTTCAGTATCTCTCTCGACCCCGTAGTTAGTTTATTAATAAACTTAGCTTATTCCTCTTTTAAAAGCATTTTGGATTATTCAAATTCTCATTTACTAATGGTTATTTTCACAATGTTATAGTTGTTTATTGCAAACTTAAAATAGCTGATTATTTTGATTTTGAATTTTTCTGTACTTGCTGTTTATGACACTGGATCTTACATCTAACTATGTTGATATACTGATTAGTGAAAAATAGGTGTCACTCCCTATAATCAATATGAAGTAGGGTGCCAGCAAGCATAAGACCTCTGTCACAGGTCAATGCATGCATAAATTGAAAAAACTTGTAGCAGTCACAGGTGACGTTTCAGTTCCTAATAGAGCACTCTGTGATGGTGGTGGTTGCAGTCTCCTGCCCTTGTTGTTATGTGAGGTGCCCACGTAAACATGTAACAAATCCTCCTTATTTTCCAGATAGACGGAAGATACAGAAATCCTTTCCTTTAGTTACATAGTCCTTTCTCTACTTTGCGCACAGCAGCAGCAAAAATACACCCTGTAAAATCATAAGCCCCTTTGCGATTCCGGATTGAGACTACAAGGAGTTAACTAAGTATAGCCCCAGGAGAACCGACAATCGACTAATTTGTTTCTTTCAGCTTTAGTCTAACAAGAAGTATTTTTCTTACCCCTTTGCTAAGTCAGGCCAGAGGCAAAAGCTGGATATCATCAAGTCCACAGGCCAACAAGGAACAGTCTTTGCATTGTGTCTCATAAATCCTAGGATGAATCCAAACTAGCTGGTTGCAGCTTCACTTCAAAGAATTCCAGATATCCATACTGTTCCTAAAGGATCTGTAGCTGGGAAATAAGACTGGGCCTGGTAGCTGCATTCTAATCAGGAACCCAGGCTAAAACGGTCAAGTAACCCCCTCCAACATGAAGTCTGCACTCAGACTACATGGCTCCAAACTAATCACTACCAAATTTATGACCTCTCCCCTCTCCTTTACAGTAACCACGACAACCTCCCATCTTATCTAGAGTGTAATTATCATAGCATACATCAGACACTGTAAGGCTTATTCAGAGGTCATTAACTAATTCCCCAGACTGACATGAAGGTGAATCAATAAGCTCAGACATCTCCCTATAAGTACAAACACGCAACTTTATCACTTTCAATATAATGCAATAGTAATGTACCCAAAGGTCTAACCCGCTGCGAAAAGGGTTAATCTGCACATTACACTAAGACATCACTAGATTTATTATCCATACTTTTTGACTCCATTGTGCAGACTCTTTACATGCTGTTACATTACTGTGTGCAGTATTCCATTGCTATGTGTTTTAGAGTTGTATTATCTATTTACTGTGGTATCACTGAGTGCATCATCCCTGTGCTTTGATTATTACTCCCTTTCTGTTACTTCTCTTTGATCATTATCCTTGTGCTGTGACACTAATATCTTTATTATACCTATGCAGGGATATAACTGTAATTATTATCTCTGTAGTGGGTTATTCTTGTGTGCAGATTCCATGTAAATCACTAGGGATACTAGTATTTGATGTGCTGAGGTTTCAACCATGGTTGGGAACTGGTATTTAATGTGGCCAAACATTACTATACTACTATAAATTAAAGTTGTGGACCCATTATAGATTTCAAATTTGGTCCTTTTAACTTAGAGTTTCACCTCCGACTGCACTCTTAGGGGCCATTCACACGGCTTATTTCGCCGCGGATTGGAGCCGTACTGTGCGCCGGATTTGCGCTGCAGTACGGCTCCAATCCGTCGCAGTAATTACGGTAATCCACAGTTCTCATAGATAACTTCACCTGCACATTATCCAGGCGCAATACGCGCCATGGATAATGCAAGTCTATGGGGCCGGCAGGCAGCGCCCCCGCCCCTTATTCAAGCCGGAATTGCGAGCGCAATCCGGCTCGCAATTACGGCTTGAATAAGCCGTGTGAACACGGCTTTAGAGAGATTAGGTGATTATCAAGATTGACAGGCCATACACCAATCTGGCATAATGTTTTGCTCTCCTGGAAGAAGAGCAAACAAAACGGGTGTTGAGCTCAACAATCCCACTGGTTAATCATATGCTGCCATTCACTTACGTCATGTATACTTTTGGATTATTCATTTATTTATTATTCACTTAGGTAATTATTTGTTGTATGTCTTATTATGCATTTATTATTTATTTAATATAATTTTGGCTTGGTAGGGTATCACAGTAGTAGTAGCATAGTCTGTCTTGGGTAATTTCTGTCCTGCATATGCATTTATTATTATTCTTGCATCAATAAAGTATTAAAATTTTTAATTTTAAAGATGTTGGAATTTTTTTTTTGGGGGTGGGGGATTTGTTTGTGATTTATCCAACACGATGTTACAGAAACTTGTGTAGTACCTCTTTAGTGTGGTAGGTTACTATGAATTGAAGTTAAAGTTGTAGACCCATTACAGATTTCAAATTGAGGCCTTTTCACTTAGAGTTTCATCACTGGCTGCACTCTTAGAGAGATTAGGTGATTATCAAGATTGACAGGCCATACAATAATCTACGTGGGTCGGAGGGGTTGCTATAGCAGTTGTATTATAGGAAACATATTTTTACACCAAAAAAAATAAGTCCAGATTGAAATAGCAAGTTAGGTCCGGTGGGAATTGCCCGATTCATATCACTGGCCCTGGGTCTGCCCTTCAATCCAATTCTTCTAACATAGAATACCACTCTTCTCCAAAACACATTTATCCTATAACATAGAGCTGATCCCAAGCTCAGCTTTTTTTTGGCCAGATATCTTCAGAGAATGAAATAATTCTTCTACAGAGATGGTTACTTTCCGGGATTTCAGCAGCAGATGGAAAAGTATACTACAAACATGGTTGAACTCAGAGTATTATTAAAGCAATTGACATTCCCTTTAAGAACAGACTGAACTAATGCATCAATGTAAAAAGAGAGTAAAGCAAACCTATTATTTAATACTTGGAATCCCATAATACCAATTCTACCAACTCAATAATGCCAATAGTGATAACAACCATGAATGAAAAGGGATCCCGCAAAGGATAAATTTGATTTTAACCTACGCTACAGACAATTCTAAATTGGGACGTTTATCATCTAGTCCACTCAACCTGTACAGTTAAAATCTTGGACTCTGAAATCATACCTGTCTAGATCACAGAATTTTAAATACTTGGCAGAACCCATATTAATAGAAACTTCTCCCTCTCCCATTCTTTTCACCTTCCTTCCTCTATCTTTATTTGTAAGCTCCCATGACTACAAGTAAAATGTGTTAAAAAGAAAGGAATTATAATATCGTTTCTCATAACACTTCTGTCTATCGAGCAAAAATTTGGAGGGTTTTATAGACATAGTCATTCTTTCTAAGGCCAAACTTTCACTATGGATTTGGAAATGTCCCTACTCTGATTTTACTTTATACTAGAGGAAAGCTGCTTTAAACTGCTTCAGGCACACCTGTGTTGTAACTGCCTATTGAAGCTGACATAAAAACGTGATTTGATTTTCCAGCAAACTTTTAATTAGTACTCCGGAACAGGGAAAGTTTTCTGCTTCCAATTTAGACACACAGCTCACAGTACTAATGCCTCCTGTAACGACAAGATATAAAAAGAGACATGGCTGAATCGTGACACACATTGAATTCAAGGACACGGAAGATTGTCAAAAATAATGTTTTCCTACATTATGTAGTATTTTTTTTTAATAATAAAGAAAAATTATATATATATAATATATATATATTTCGGGTAAGATATTGTGGGGGATCAGCTCAGAGGTTTTTAGTCCAAGTAAATTAAATATTTATTTGTAGACAATCCTCTTTCCAACTAAACAGGAAAATAATAATAAGTCCTTTCTTCAGGTAATAAAAAAAAAAAGGTACAGTCTTACTGACTAGGTGCAGAAGGTCCATATGCTTACTTCAGACTCATAACTTTGGCAGCAAACAGTTTCTGGCTTCAGGTCCGGCAGCACACCACACCTCTTCTGACCTGAACCAGTTGCCTTTTATCGGACTATTAAGGCCCAAGCTAGAGTATGGGAGCGACCTTTCTCGCCCAACCTTTCTGGCCGCTCCATAAAAAACCTGGACCCGAACTATGGCAAACAAACGCTCAGCAACATAATGTTACTAACACACAGCTAATGAGTTTTTTTATATCACTGAGGCCAGCCACCTAAATAATGCATACCCTTCTTCAATGACTGCACCTAACCATTGAAATAAATACATGAAATGCATGAAATAAAGATTGCATTTATATTATCTTTTCATATCTAGAACAGGTTTTTTATTGATCCTGGAAGACATTGAAGAGCAGGTTTCAAGTTCTAAATGAAGAATATGTAGAAAGAGCTTTCCTAACTAGGATATAGAAAACAAGTGGATAAACATTTACTTTCTGAATATACACTTTCTGGCAGAGATTGTTCGTTTGGCACCACCACTCTAAGTAATGCATAGCCATTATCATTGAAAGTAAGGGTATGTCTACACGGCATGGGTTTCAGATTTGAAAACCGCTAAAATCTGACTGTAAATCCATCCCCATATACCTCAATAGAAAATCTGAGCTGTAGCTAGCATTTTCTGATGTCAGATTTCAAATTCAAAAACTGTGTCAAAAAATTTGGAACGTACACTCTTCTGCTGGATTTCCGACGGAAAATGTACAGTTACATGTCAATGAGCCAGCCAAATCCGAAAACCAACCACAAAATCCAAGCCAAAAACCAATTGTAAGATACTGTCGGATTCTGATATAGAATCTGACCAGTATTTTACAATTGCTGTTTGGACACAGCCTAAGGTGCAACTATATATAACTGTTTTTAAGTACCAAATTATGTAAATATTACAGCTAAATGTACTGCAGAATGTTTTCCTCATGAACTTATATACTGTTCAGTGATTCGATTTAACGGAAAGTGACAAAAATCTTCAGTTTTATTAATATTTACTTAAAAAATAAAAACAGGCCAATATAGAAAGTATCAAAAAAAAGAAAATAAGTAACAAAAGAAAGAGATGCTTCTGTAGGGAAAGGAGGGATCTGGCTTCTGTGTCTGTGTAGCTGTGCTGCCTGGATTAACCCTGTGTTTGCCTGCTCCCTCCTGCTCTCTACACAGATTGAGGGGAGCAGAGGTGAGGCTGATCTGTGGTCAGTAGGATGTGACAGCAGTGAAGTGTGTTACTATAATCATGATGTGTCTGTGGAGATTTGACTATACTAATAGAACAGATCAGGGGGGCATGTGAACGGTTCCTATCCCTCCCTGCTCTGCTGTATTAGTGACACATCCTGATTATAGTAACACACTTCACAGTTGCCCTGTGTCTGTTCTGATGGGAGGACAGTGTTTGTGTTTGTTGTTGCTTGAGATGTCCGTGGAGATTTGTATGCTAAGCAGGGAGTATAGGAACCTTTACATCCCCCCCCTGCTCTGCTCTTAGCATACACAGCTTCACAGACCTCTCCACACTCATAGATCAGCCCTCTCCCTGCTGTCTCCTGACTCTGTGGAGAGGAGCAGCAAGAGCTCGGCCACAACACAGTGCAACTGATAAAGCAGTGAGCAGCAGATCTAGGCAGGCACACACAGGGTTAACTCTGGCAGTAAACCCCCTCCCCCTGCTGTATAGAAGTTACTGCAGTCAGAGGAGGAGAGCTGTCTATGTGCTGAGGGGAGGAGGGAAAGGGGGGGGGGAGAGGCAGACAAGAAGCACGCCCCTGAATTCAAAAATCCTATGCTGCCAGACATACTGAGGTAGGCTGAAAGCCTGTAGTGAGACAGCTCCTTTAAGACACTTTCATACATGTTGCTGAATGCTATACTAAACTAACGAGACATACGACTGTCTAGCCTGAAACTGTTTTAATACATCTAGCCCACTGACTTCTGTGCGAGCACTTTTTAACTATGCTCTGTAACCTGAATAGAAGACATTGGGCATCATTTCTGAAAACTGTCTAACACTAAGGCTATGTTCACACGGCAATAATTGCGGGTCGTATTTCGCCCACAATTACACTGTGTGCTTGAGAGCGGGGTGGGGGAGGGAGGGCGGCAGCCTTCCGGCCCCATAGACATTCATTATTCAAGGCGCGTAAACGCCATGAATAATTGACATGTCACTTCTCTCCCTGCTCGCCGTATTGTGCGAGCGGGTAGAGGAGACGTAATCCATAGTTCTCTATGAGAACTGTGGATTACCGTAATGACTGGGACGTATCTTGCCCCATATTTAGCGCAGTACTGCGCGAAATATGGGGCGAGATACGTCCCAGTTTAAGCTGTGTGAATATAGCCTAAGACTTTCTTTGTTGCCCATAGCAACCAATCGGAGCTCTGCTTTAGTTTTTCCAGAGCAGTATAACACATGAAAGCTGAGGTCTGATTGGTTGCTATGGGCAACAAAGACAGTCTTACTGTTAGACAGTTTTCCAAAATAAGGTCCAATGCGTAGGGAGGAGGAAAGGGTGAGCTGAGGCCATCACCTATTATGTATGTTGGATCCTGTGTTATCTATACATTGCTCCAAATACTAAAAAATCAGCAGCACAAGATGAATAATACAGGTGCACGCCCATTGCACGAAGAAAGTCTTTAAGGCTAGGTTCACATGGCTTAAATGCAGGGTGTAATTACGCTCCGCAATTACGCCGTGTGGCCGGGGGCGGGGCAGGAGCGGGAACGGGGGGGCCGGCACCTAGCCGGTCCATAGACTTGCATTACCAGCGGCGCGTATATGCCGCTGGTAATTCACATGTCAATTATCTCCCCTCTCGGCGTATTCGCCGAGCAGGGAGAGGAGACGTAATCCATAGTTCTCTATGAGAACTGTGGATTACCGTTATGACTTGGACGTATTCCAGCCGTAATTTGCGCACTCTGGCGCGTAATTACGGACTGAAATACGTCCAATTTTAAGCCGTGTGAACATGGCCTAAGGGTGCTTTCACACGGTGCGGTTTTGGTGCATTTTGATGCGTTTTTTTATGAGTTTTTTGTGCAACAATGTATAGCAGGAATTGTTGTGCCGTCCTGCACAAAAAACGCATTAAAAAAACGCACTGTGTGACAGCACCCTACCAGATCCCACACAATTAGACAGGTTGCAGGCAGCACTTTCAACAGGTGAAAATTCGATTGACCCATGCTGCATTTCAACTCCTACAAAGCTTTTTTTAAGGGATTGAGCCAAAATATAGTTTTAGTCAATCCATTTTTCACCTGTTGAAAGTCCTGTCTGCAGCCTTTTTTCATTTTTCGGATCTATGCATTAGCGTCAACTTTGATTGTAAATCTGTCTGTGATGAAAATAAGAAGACTGCTGAAACGTGATCACTGCAGAACAGGAAACGTTACTCTATCATAAGGTTTAGTGGCCAAAGTGGAAACCAGAGGATTTCAGATTTTAAGGAAGTGACTTTCCCTTGTCAAGTCAAGGGTATATTTACCTCAATAATTTTCTCTACTATTTTCCTAGATCAGGAATTTCAATCTAAGTTCTAGAATTTCGGTGGGTGAAATATCACATTTGCAGAGCCACCAAACTATCAGTACAAGTAAAACCTTTCAGAAGTCACCCCATTTTGGATTCAACACCCCTAAGGGAACTCATCTAGGGCTGTATTATGTATTTTGGGGCCTCAGGTGTTTCACTCAGGTGTCTTTTTAGCATTTGGCCATAAAAATGTAAAAAAATAATGCAATTCCACTATTGTTTTTCAGATTTAATTTTACAATGTTCGCCATGTGGTATAAACATCACAACTTTACTATGTGCGTCAGTACAATTACAACAATATCAATATTATGTAATTTTGTTTTACTACTTTTACACAGAAATGTATTTGTAAAACATAGTGCTTTTTATTTTTCTGTATATGCAGCTGACTAAGGGTTTTTGGGGGATGAGTAGATGTTTTCATTGGTACTATTTTGGGGTAAAGATGACATTTCGATCGCTTTTTACCAATGATTTTGGGAGATGGTATGAAAAAAATACAGCAATCCTGGTAGTGTTGTTTTAAAAAAATTTTTTTACAACGGTCTCTGTGCAGTATGAATGAGAGGTTATCTTTACTGAGCAGCAATACCAAATTTATATTTTTTTTTGTAATGTTTTACTGCGTTTACACAATAAAAACCCTTTGTTTAAAAAAGAAAACACGTTTAGTATCCTCATAGTCTGGGAGCCATAACTTTTGTATATTTTTGTGTACAAAGCTACACCCACGCTGTTTAACCCTTTAGACGCTGCGGCTCCGATCAGAGTCCCTGCGGTGTAATCGCAGGGTTCCAATGGGTGAACATGGCAATTGGGAGCCTTGTGAAAGCTTCCATTGCTGCCATGTTCTCGTTTGCCCCACTTCCGGCCCCAGGCTGGAAGTGGGGAGAACGCCATCTTGGTCCAGCCTAATGCATTGTCTATGCAATGCATTAGGCTGTATTAACGGTCGTGCCCCCTAATGGTGAAGCGCCCTTGGGGGACTCAATGTTAAAGTAAAAAAAAAAAAAAAGTTTTAAAGTATAAAAAAAGTATTAAAAGTTCAAATCACCCCCCTTTCGCCATTTTACAAATAAAATAAATAAAATAATAAAAAAGTTACACATATTTGGTAGTGCCGCGTCCAAAAAAGTCCAATCTATTAAAATATAACATCATTCATCCCGTATGCTGAAGACCGTAGAAGAAAAAAAATTCCAAACACCAAAATTGCGTTTTTTTGGTCATTTCATGTCCTATAAAAATTGGTATAAAAGTGATCAAAAAAGTCACATGCATTCCAAACTGCTAGCAATAAAAAGCACGCTTCAGCCCACAAAAAAATGCACCCTCACTGACATCCATAGGTGCTAGTACAAAAAAGTTATTGGTCGCACAAAAAGGCGTCACGGTGCAAATTTTAAATATAGAAAATGTTTGGAATTTTTTTACGCCACCAAAACATAACGGAAACCCTACATGTTTGGTATTGCCGGATGTGTATCGATCTGTAGAATACAGATAACACATAATTAGTACTGTATACTGAACGCCGCACACACAAAACCCCCGCAAACATGGTGCAAGTACATGATTTTTCCCATTTTGCCCATCTTAGAATTTTTTTGTGGTTTCCCAGTATATTCTATGGTTATATGAATAACACCATTAGAAAGAACAACTTTTCCCGCAAAATAAAAGCTCTCATATGTCTATGTAGGTGGAAAAATAAAAATGTTATGGCTTTTGGTAGGCGAGGAGGAGAAGAATGAAGAGAAATATTTTTTTTCTTTAAAGGGTTAATTTTTTTACTGCACTCACCATGCAGTATACGTGACATGTTAGTTTTACATGGTAGAGCGATATGATTACAGTGATACCCAATTTGTATCGTTTTTTTATGTTGTAGCACTTTAAAAAAAAAAGATGTTTTTATTGTGTAAAACATTATGTATCACTGTGTCACAGACCCAGCCATGCAGCCATCGCGGCCGTACAGCGCGATGTGGTGACGTCATCGCACTGCCTGCTCCGCGGCCCACACTAGGCTGCAAGCGCCCGCTCCGGACGAGGAGAGAAGAGGAAGCAAAGAAGGAGCAGGTGAGTATTATTTTTATTTATTTATTTTTTTTAAACTAATTACTGGCTCTACCTAGCCCTATTACCTGGCTAATCACTGGCCCCGGCCCTAGTTCCGGGCGAATAACGGGCGCCAGCCCTATAACCTGGCTAATCACTGGTCCCGGCCCTATTACCTGGCTAATCACTGGTTCTGGCCCTATTATCTGGCTAATCACTGGCCCTGGCCCTATTACCTGGCTAATCACTGGCCCTGGCCCTATTACCTGGCTAATCACTGGTCACGGCCCTATTACCTGGCTAATTACTGGGGGCAGCCCTAGCTACCTGGCTAATTGCTGGGGCAGCCCTAGCTGCTGGCTAGTTACTGGGCGCAGCCCTATCTACCTGGCTAAGTACTGGGGACAGCCCTAGCTACCTGGCTAGTTACTGGGGACAGCCCTATTACTATTTGGGGCTCTGTGGATGGGGAGTTTGTACAGAGTTGGGAATTGATAGGAAAGTGCTGGAAAAGAGAGGAGTCTAAGATATATTTGTGGTAAATTCTACAGGGACGAGTAGAAACCAGGAGAAGAAGACATTACATTCTGTACCGGTACGAAAAAAATGAAAGGGAACAACTCATCAGGGAAGACGTCGTGGAGTTTTGGGCCAGATGGAGAAGAAAAGGAGAAGAAGACAACTCCCATCAGAGATGACGTCTCCTGTGAGTCCCTGCTGTCAGGGGTCATTTTACTTCTGTGTTGAATCAGTGCTGTATTCATGTGATGGTGACCTGACTACTGATCTTACCCCTATGTGGTCTCTACATGACAATGTTGTAGATTATGTTGGTGGTTGTATAGTGGCAGTGTAGGCTTGTCCCTGATTTTAAAGCAAATGCACACCTGACTCTGTGATGAGGGGTTTCTCTGCACCACTTTTTCTTTCTTGCTTGGGTTTAGGCTGCTTTCACATGGAGCAGTTTTTGGTGCGTTTTTGTGCAGAAAGGCAGAGCAGTTCACGCTGTATCTGTCTGCACAAAAAAACCTATCAAAAAATGCACCAAAAACTGAGAGAATAACTCATCAGAGAAGGGAATGTCTTGTCAGAGATGAGTCTCCTGTTAGTCCCTGGATGAAACTTTGCTGTAATCACTTATATGTGTGCAGAGCACCTGTGTTCAACTGGTAACTACCACTATGTAGCCACTGTATGGCGGTAATATTGGTTGTAGTGTAATTGTTTATGTTCAGCAATGGTATAGCATATTATTCAGTAAACTATGTGCTCATGGTGGTATATGGTGGTATTATTTAGTCACTATGTAGTGATGATATGTGTCGGTATTATTCAGTCACTATTTGGCGATAATATGTGGCGGTATTATTTAGTCACTATGGGCGACATGTATGATTGGGGCTGCGCCAGTGTTCTGGAGTCCTTTGAGCCAAAAAGAATGTATGAACAAGTGCACTCCAAGCTTTGGCGTGATAAGTCTCTTTGTAACATGCCAAAGACACTTTTTAGTGCAAAAAAGATTTGGGCGTTCTGGGGTGGTGTCACACCATATTCGTAGGATTAGACACATTTATAATTCTTTGCTGCCAAACTTAGGGGCATAACAATTAGAACAGCCAGACTAAGTTAAAGAGTTGTTGTATTGGCAATACAATACACCTGTATGTATGAACTGCAGAAGAACAGGTTCATACATTGTGGCGCATTCTATACTACCTTAAAGCTATTTAGAACTGGCCTGTCAGTGACAGGATTCATACATTATATTTACTATTTTGCCATAGGCAAACTTAAACTCTATCAGTTCTCAATCTATAAAACACTAAAACGTAACTTTTATTATGTACTTAACCTCTATACACACTATATAAAAACCTGATTTCTAACCTCTCAATTTTTCCCTTCCTACTTCTGAAGGAATAACTCCCTTTCCATTATCAAGTCTGGTGGAACCCCATCTACTAACAGAAAAAACCTTATATATACAGTAATTTGCTAACTCCAGTAAGGGATCCCAAGCATACTACTTGGGCAGTTATCCCTAATCTAATGGACATAAAACATATAAGGCTTCCGTGTAACACCCTCTGCAGCGGGTGATACTTTGTAGACAGAGGTGAGAAATCACAATTTAAAATGTCATGCCTGACCTCCCCAACATGTTTCACCAGCTAAACTGGCTTCATCAGGGGTAAGAGGTCCGGAATGGCAGGCATGACATTTTAAAATTGATCTCTTTATCACAGTCAACGGCTCTACACTTACATAGTTACATAGTTTGTAAGGCCAAAAAAGTCCATCCAGTTCAGCCTATTGTGCTATAGAGTTGATCCAGATGAAGGCAAGAACACCCATGAGGTAGAAGCTAATTGTCCTCATTTTAGGAAAAAAATTCCTTCCTGACTCCTTCCAATCTGGCAATCAAAATAAATCCCTGGATCAACGCCCCTTCTCCAGAATCCGAGTCACTATAACTTGTTATATTATTACTCACCGGTCCCACAAGTCCAATGCCTTGAGATAACCTTTGACTCCTCTCTGTTGTTCAAACCAAACATCCAAACCCTTACCTCTGCCTCTCGACTCCACCTGAAATATCTCTTGAATCTGCTCATTCCTACAAAAAATGCTAGTACATGCCCGTTGTCATCTCCTGCCTTGGCTACTGCAACATCCTTCTCTGTGGCCTTCCCTTTAGCAGTCTTGCTCCCCTTCAAACCATTCCAAACTCTGCTGCCCGTTTTATTCACTTCTCTCCTCGCTACTCCTCTGCCTCTCCGCTCTGCCTATCCCTCCACTGGCTACCCATTGCCCAGCGAATTCAGTTCAAACTAACCATGACCTACAAAGCTCTCCATAACCTCTCCCCTCCATACACTTCTGTTTCCGATACTTCCCCTCACACAATCTCCGCTTCTTACAGGACATTCTTCTCTGCTCTTCCCATGTCAGCACCTCACAGAACTGCCTCCAAGATTTCTCCAGTGCTTTCCCCATATTCTGAAACTTATTACCCCAACACATCAGACTTTCCTCCACTTTCCTCCAACCTGAAAACCATCTCTTCGGGATAGTGTAGTGCTAAGATATTAATTGACCATCCGAAGTATCTCTTTAAGAATATTCAATGGTAATAGCTAGTCTGTAAGTCCTGTAAAATTCCCAACACCTGGTAATGTTTAGTGAGAAACGGTGCATATTGCCACATAACCCTGTACACAGAGCTCTCTTATCAGTGTTTCTCACATAATTTTGTTGTGAGAACGCTGTACCACGTAGCTACATAGCTCCATGTTAGTGAGAACATTTATAATACTACCCAGCAATGTTGGGAATGCAGGTGTTCATGGCCTATTACCAGGAGTGTTCAACATCCGGTGATGGATTTTTCCAGTGCCAGGTTAACCTCTGAAGAACTGGCCATTCGGAGGAGGGGGGCCTTATACTGGAAAAAAACTAATCTGTTAGTTTGCAACACTTGGTTAAGCAGGATTTTGTTTTGAAATGAGATATAAGCTGAGAAAGTTTACTGTGAAGTTAGAAGTATCTGGACCTGTAGGCTATACAGGGGACGCCCCACTGCCACAGTGATGAATCCCAGGAATTCTCTCTATCTTCGCTGTTCACTTCTCACAGCTGATGCCAGATAGATGACGCATATACGATTCCTGGTGAAGCTTTGACCTGTATAGAGGTGTAATGTAAGTATTTAACCTTTGTAATCTATATTATGCAAAAGTGTACGCAATATCACACTATCTTTTTTTAGTCTTTTGTAATCACTCAGTTCTTCATATAATAAAATTGATAAAATATTTGATGTTGCCTTCTTTAAAGCCGTATCCAACCCCTTAAAAAAATTGGCAAAACAGATAGCCTATAACCTACAATAACCCTGCTACCACTATACCCCCCACAAATATGTCTGCCCCTCCCCTTCTGTCTCTTTCCTCCATCCTTGTAGAATTTAAGTCTTTAAGTCTTTGCAGGCAGAGTCCTCTCTCTCACAATTTTACTTTTTTGACATATGTTACATATGTAACCCCCCTTAAATGTACAGCTCCCTGGAATTAATGGAGCTTTAAAATAAATAATTATTATTATTATTCAGTCACTATGTGATGATGATATGTGCTGATATTATTCAGCCACTATGTGGTGGTGATATGTGGTCATGGTGTGGCGGCATTTGGTCTTAGTGGAATTATTGGAAATATTACCCTTGGGTTCTGGTTTTGTGTAGCAGTGTTATTTGGTAAGTGTATAACCATTATTTAGGGGTTTTGTATTTAGTACTTTGTGTTCCAGCCTTTTATAGATTTTTATTTATAAAATTTATCATTTGGGGAGGGAGACATATAACTTTCGACCTTTTATGTTTTCTACCTAGTGCCCTGCTGCAATTAGGTGAGGAAGAATCTGGAACCTCAGCGCCCCATCTTGATTACAGGTTAGTGTGATGATATCATAAATTGAAGCGAGATTGTGCAGGGGCACTGTGCAAGTGGTGGAGGCAGGGAGGCAAAGTGGACCCCTAAAATCAAATCCTCTGGTGGGCACTAGGCATCCCAGTTTGATTCTGATGGCCATAACTTTTTTATATTTTCGTATACAGAGCTGTGTTAAGGCTCTTTTTTGCGGGATGAAGTGATGCTTTCATTGTATCATTGGTTTATATTTCTTTTAGAGTGCTTCTTATTCCATTTTATGTGCAACAGGATGAACAAAAATCGCAATTCTGCCATTTTTGGGGGGTTTTCTTTATAGCGTTCATTATGCATTTTTTTTACCCATCCCACAGGGGGTTGACAATTAACTGCACATTTTAGACCTGTCAACCCCATACCCAAACAGTGCCGGGAGGGTATTACCAGGCGTGGGCATCAGTGGAAACCCAAAACCAAAAAAAGGTTGTCATAGCAGGCAGGCTCGCCGCGATCATTGGGTTGCCGATGGAGACAGAGGAACCCCCCCTCATTTTTTTTCCCCTTTAGCGCCATGTTGTGGTAAACCCCGGGGTCTGGTTTATACCATATTCCCCTAGCTTACTGCTTTTCCCCCCGCAGCGATCAAGCGGGCTTTATTTTTGAGCTCGCACGTCGCCTTCTGTAAATATTTACAATTTGCATGAACACCTTTTCCCGACCATGACAAAACTTTGTCAAAAGAAAGGGGATAAATTTACAGCCAATAAATGGGGGGTGAAATACCCTTTTAAAAACCTTGGTTTTTTTATTGTAACTACATCCTTCTGTTAGTTTTTTGAACCAAACTTCTACACTTTTGTTATCTTTTTTTTCTAAGAAAAAAACAATGAACATCTATATAAAATTTAATTCATCCTATGGTAACTATTAAAAATACTGTAAAAAAAAAACCTCCCAAAACTAAATTCTTTGAAACGTACAAATAATCAACAACAACGAAATATTTAAGACCCCATACTGGGGCAGTCATTTGCATTTCCCATTGTCAAATTGAAAAATGTCTTAATTCCTGGAATTAAAAAACAGAAAAAAAAATTACCTTTCAAATGAAAATTTGTGTTATTTTTTCCCTGGGAAAAATCTTTCATGTCTTTGAAGATATAATTTTTAGAGACAAAACCTTCTTTTAAAAACAATTTAAAAGACCCATTCCCAACTACACTGGAGCCGAATGACAATGACTTTTAAAAACAGCCATTTTTTTAACTCATTTTGTTAGGGTTTTTATAATTTAGTTAACTTTACACAAAAATTCCACTCAAAGGAAATTTCAAGTTAAAGTAAAGTGGAAATTTTGGGGAAGTAATGTGTCTTTATGTAGACGGAGTGATAACTTGTTTTCTGCTAGAAAGTTTACATTCTAAAAAAAAAATGCAGTAAAATTTGCTACCAATTTTCAAGTGTGGTTTCTCATTTTTTACCCTTCATCTCCTTAATCTGGGGAAGTGGTGGCCAGGGCCATATTTCCGAGTGAGAAGCGGCCCGCTGCACCCCTCACCCCCAGGGGAAGGGCACCACCCGTACCATCTGCACGAAAAAACAAACCAGTGGTCGGCACCCCTCCCCCCTGCAAAAAA
>JAODAL010019249.1:0-30000 GCA_025379985.1 Phyllomedusa bahiana
TTTCCAACTATACGAAGTCTGACTGCTCTCTCTGTTTGGGAATTAAAACCCCAAATGCATTTTTTTTTTGTTTGATTAAAAAATTAAAAGGGAAAAACAAAACAGAGGGAAAAATAATTAAATTTGAAAAAAAAAAAAAACCTAGCCTGGACATTTTGAGTATTAGAATAGCCATCAAACCCACACAGGAACCCCCTTAGGCTAGGGCCACACACAAATTTTTTTAAGTGGGAACCCAAATGTGGATTAGGCAAGAGATACTCTCAAAAACCGAAAGTAAATCCCCCCCCCTTTGGGATACCAATCAAAAAATGTACTTTTGTAGTTCAAAACAATCCGAAATTTCCACAGCCGGTTTTTCACCGTAAAATCGAAAAACCTTTTAAAACTCTGGGGTTGTGCTTTTCCCCTCTTTTTATTCCTTCTAAAAAAGTATTACTAAAATTTTGTCAGAGGGTGTTTCCCAAAATTGGGGGGTGTCCCTGAAATTATCTCACCCTGCCCAATGAGTGCTCCCGGGAAACCCATGTTGCAAGGACACACCCCTCAAAAAAACGGGAAAACACCCACTGACAGTTTCCCGAAAATAAAATTTCCCAAAAGTAAAAAAAGGAGAAAGGCAGAACAAAGATTTTATAAGTAGTTTTGAACAAACAGTAAAAAGTTCTAGCTCGTTTAAACCTCGTCCCTTTATTTGAGCCCCCGGTTTAAAGTTCAATTCGAACTTGAACTTCAAACCCCTTAAAGTCTATGGGGAGAAGATGTTTTTTTGGTTTTTTTTTTATACCTAAACAGGTGGGGAGAAGTTTGTTTTTTTAACCATCCATAACAGTAAATTGGATACGTGGAACAACTTAGTGAAAAAAATTTTGGGCTCAAGATTCCAAAAAAAATTAAAGGGGCCCAAAAATTTACTTCATTCCTTTAAATTTGCTAACTGAAAAGTTTGATAAACAGTTTCCCAAGCAGGGGCTTAGTTTATGGGGGGTGCAGCGGTGGGCAGCGGGCTAGGGGCCCCCTCATTCCGAGGGGGTAAAAAAACCCCCTTTTTGACACATGGGAAGATTTAGAGACGGTGTTATCAATTACTGAACCCCCAAAACTGAAAAAACAGAACTGTTGGGCACTGAATATAAATTTAAAAACCCAACACTCTGTATAATATAATTTCCATGTAAAATTTGGGATTTAGGCGTTATGTGGGGCCCTTGTAAATTTCGCCAAAAAACAGTTTCTGGGAAAGGGAAAAAATTGCACCCCAGCAATACCAAACCCAAAAAACTTTTGGGATGTCTTTTGGAGAGGAAAATCAAACTAACTAACTAAAAGGGTCTGTACGGGAAACAGAAAAGGACTAAAAAAAAGGCATTCACAAGGAAAACAGTAAAAATATATAAACATGGTCTTATGTTTTAAACACCAAGGGAGAACCCCTACCCTTCAGCCATCATTTTTGACCCCTTTTCTTGCTCTGTACGTTTGGGAAATTGGCCGCCAAAAGTGCGGGAAAGCCGCTAAAACGAAAAACTGAAAAATGGTGTGTCAAACTAGAACAAGAACTTTACTCTAATAAACAGTAAAATTTTTTTGGTTTTGGGTTTTCGAGTTCTAAAATTTTTGAAAAATTTTCTACTAGAACTTAACTTTTCTAAAAATTTTTCGATAAACACTATTATAAGAAAGGGGCTTTAGAAGTGTTATTTAAACAGTGAACATAATATTTACTAAAACAACATTTCAGGAAGCCATACAAATAAGCATTTAAAGGGCCCCTTTATAAAGGGGGTGCAATATGAAATTTTGTATCCCTGTGTTGATTTTTTGCATCTTGACAGTTTTTTGGGAATTTTTTAATGGCGACAACAAAAAGGTTCTTGCCCAATCCGGGCTTGGAATAAACATTAATTTAAAATACAATATGGGCTGAAAATCACGCTCTGGGGATAATTTTTTCAAAGTGCAATTTTTAAATTTTTTTTTTACACGCAGGTCAAAAAATTTTATTTAAGAAAAATTTTTTTTGGAAAACTGCACAGAAAAAACAAAAAATTTTACATTTTTTTTTTAAAAATTTCCACATTAAAGCAAGAAATGTGCCCAAATGCCTTAGTTTTCTCGAACTGTAAAAATTGGGCAAAATCCTAGTGTGGCTATATTTTCTCCTTTTGATGAATCCCAAAAAAAATTTTGAATTCTCGGTTCACATATTTTGATCAAAAATGTTTAAGCTGGGCCCCGGGCTTTCAACGGTTATCTCAAAAGGGCCCGTTTCCAAAACATCTTTTTTTTTTTTTTTTAAAATTTACAATTTTTTTTTTGATTTTTCAATTATTTTTTAACAAAAAAAGTAAAACAACGGGGCAAATTGACACCTGAAAAAATATAGTACACGTGAAAGGCATGGGTTTGAACAAGGGATTAAGCCTATGCAAAACAAAACCTAAACGGAAATAACAATGAGGCGCGAAATTTGACAAACTTACAAGGGTTTTCCCTTTAAAACCAAAAACCCAAAAACTTCCAGCCTCATCAAAAAGAAACAGCAAAAAACATATAGAGGAAAGGGCCCTGAGACAAAAGGGGGGTAAGGGGTGGGGGGGGGGGGGTGGAAAGAAGGGGAAAGGGGTTCGTCAAGAGGCCAACAAGCGGTAAAATTCCCATAGGGAACCAAAATTTTTTATCAAAAGAATCCATTTGTCATGGACAGGGCAGTTAGAAACCCATTCGCCGTGTTCGTGACCTCGGGCAGAGATCCCCCCTCTACGGGCGGAGGCGCCTCCATCTACCTGAAATTAGGCCCCTGGCCCCTGTAAGGAATAACAAAAGTTTGGAATCCTTTTAGATAGACCCGACCGGCCCACTCAAAAAATGGGTACCTACACTATTTTTTTTACCTCTCAAAAGAGCCACACCGGGGCCTCCCTGGAAAAACCGACCTCCTTTTAACCCCAAAGAAAAAAATAAAAAACCCCCAAACCTGCAACTGCACTTTTTATGACAGCCTGAGAGGGGGCAGGTGCAGAAAACCAAAAGGGAGGCCCCCTTTTCCCTCCCATTTTTTTTAAAATCAATATAAAAACCAAATATAACGTATGGTTCGCAAAAAAAACACTTCTGAAAAAACAATGAAAAACCCCTGGTGCCACGGGGCAGGGATGGGGCACATATAAAAAAAATAAAAAATATATAATATATTATATATTATAAATTATATAAATAAATATAATATTATAAATATATAAAATATAATATTATACATGTGCCCCACCACCGCCCAGCACACCCGCAAAAAAGGCAATACGAAAATCCCCACATTTTTTTTCTATCGGGATGCTACAGTGTTATTTCTCTGTACCATAAACAGCGGGCGGGTTTTTGTCCTCTATAATAAGTAGTAGATTCCAGTAATGAAGTACACAAGAAAAGAAAAAACTGAATGACGTAAGGGTAATAAAAACCATCAGCTGACTTTAATAAAGGGGAAGCAGTTTAAATAACATTCAAGATTCACCCAGTTTAAAAGGAAAAGGGGAAAGGGCATGAATTAGCTTGACATCAGGGGGCCTGTTTCAAATTTTTTCAGAAATTTTTTTACTATCCAAAAAAACAATTGGCAGTTTTTTTCCACTTCATTTTATCTACAAGGGGAAAATGAAACAAAAAAATTTCACAAACAACCCACGGCCAAACGGCAGAACAAAGTGCCAGCTTGTTTCGATTAAGAATCCGGATTTTATCTTCTTTTAAAGGGTTTTGGGGGATGAATCGTCCGCAGTTTGCGATTTGCCTGAAAACCCAAAAAACTGTCTGAAAGAACTCTTGCCATGTGGGACTACCCTCAAAGAGTGGTTTCACTTTTTTTGCACTTTTCCTACAAAAAATTAAAACGGTAATCCACTACTGAAATCCAAAGTAATCTTTGGTTTTTCTCCTGGGTTTTTTTAGTTTGTGCTAAAAGCACACTGAAAAATGTTGCCCCACAAAAATTTTTTAAACTGCTATTACATTTCGGCTATGTTCAAAAGGGCTTATTTTGGGCGTTTTTTAACGGACGTTTTTTATGTCCGCAAATACGCCCCGAAATATTTTTCAAATACTGTCACAAAGTGTGGCACTTTTTTTCCATCTAAATATATTCTCCATTCTTTACTATGGGGTTTTTAATTCAAAATACGGCTCAAAAAGTACAGGGGACTTAATTTTACCATCATATTTACGCCCGCAAATACGTCGCGAAAATACCCTTGTGTAATGACGAGGCTATTTTACTTTGGAAACACTGCTAATCAATTGTTCATTATTTTGAACTTTTTTCGGGACTATTTGCGGACTAATTTTTCCCGTAAATCTCCCGAAATAAGCCGGTGAACAAGCCTCAAGTTAGTCTGTTTTTTAATTTTTTTGTCACTGGTTTGTGCACTGTTTTTGGCCCGGTTTTTAAATCTTTTTTTCATTTTTGGGTTTGTCGTCAAAAAAGGGCAGAAAAGTGTTTTTAGGAAATTTTATTCTGATTGGTACAAAACCTTTAAATTTTTTAAATTATTCCACCCAAAAGTCACTCCCTAACTTGCAAGGGGCCTTTTTAAAGGTTAAATCGCATCCAATATACCCCTTTTTTCAAAAAAATATTATTTTTTTTTAATTTGTTTTACTCCAATTTTTAATTTTTTTATATTTTTTAATGCTTAGTACACCAAAATTTCCAATAGATTTTTTTTTTTTTAAGAAAAGGTAAAATGGGCAAAAAAAGTTACAGGACAATTGTGTTCAGCCCATTAAAAAAACAAACTTAAAACTACATAAACCTCTTTTTAAATATTAATATATAATATATATATATAAATATATATATATATATATATATATTTTTAAATATATATATATATAGTGGGCTGCTGCTCAGCTCTAGAACGCCACTTGGCCCTCCCGTAGGTTTTTCCCCTCGTTTTTGGGATCGCCGTCCTTCGTAAACGGTCTTGGGCACACCCCGACACTGGGCTTCTTTTAGGCTTCAACCACTTTATTAAGGCACACAGTTTACACAGAAAAACAAACACATAAAAAAAAACCCTTGGCCGTCTGCCACTAAATACACAAGCCCTCTCTGTCAGAGGTCTGTGCCATCGCACCCTCCAAAAACTTTACACTGCTTTATTTGTGCCCGGTTTTCCTGTAGCCCGGGGGGCCAGAGCTCTTTTTTCCCCAGCTCTCTCTACACAACCGGAACCAGCCCCCCACACTTGGTGTTTACTTTATAGTACTCCAAGAGGGTCCAATACCCGGGGACTGGAACCCAGTGACCGGGAATCGGGGACAGCCCCCCACCCGACCTATAGCTGCCCGAAAAAGCCACCCCATACCGAGCTGCCTACACATTCACCCGCTACCATATTTTTCAGTAGTAAAAAACACCCCGACCCAATATAGGTGGCTTTTCCCCACCGACCCCATTCTCGGGGGTGCATCTGCAAAAGGGCCCCCGGGCCATAACCCTCAGTGGCAGTCATGCGACTCCCAGCAGTCGCCCTGTCACATATCCCCCCCCCTCTGAAAAAGGCCCCGTAGGGCTTTCTCACATTGTCCGGGGCTCCCTCCGGGTCAAAGTTCTTTTTGGGGCAACCCTTTTTCCTATAATCCGCAGGGCAGAAGATCTTTTTCACATACCTAGCTGTGTGCTCATCCCTGAATTCACCCTACAATGGCAACAGCCCTGCCATAGCCACTTTTTACAGTGCCTGAAAGCAAGGTTTTCATCCACCCACACCCACATGCGACTTTCCCGGGGTTAGTACTGACAACCCCATTACCAGCGCTATCAACCTTGTAGGCTTCTTACACACACAGACATGTTGGCATGGGCCCACTGGGGGAGTTTTCCCTATTTTGGGGCTAGCAAAGCCAGGGGCCCCTGGTTGGCCAGCAACCGCACAATGTCACCAAAACTTAAAAGACAGCACACCCGATAGGGTCGCTATTCATCATGGCCCCCAGGGCGCACCACCAAAACCTGACCTCTTTTTCTGCAGATCAGAATGGGTCCCCAAAAAAACTCTTCATCACCAGGCCTTGGGCCCCTTTACCCTCTCCGTCTCTTGGGTCAGATCAACCTCAATTTCTCTGGGCCCCGAATTTTTGCCCCTTGGCTACCGGGTTTACCTGGTTTTCTACCGAGGAAAAAATGGTCTACCTCCTGACCACCTCAGCGATGATACCCTCCAGTGCAGAGGACCGTCTGTGGGACCATGTGCCTCTGTACACCCCTTAAAAAGGTTTTAAAAATAAAATCAACATTAAAGAAGTTTGCAAAACAAGGGGAACCCCCGCAGATTTCCCCAGCCCTTACCCGGGGGGGTTTCTGAGTTTAAGGACTCCTCTCCCTCCATACACCTGACTCGCCACCGCAAAGATCACATTCACGGCTGTTTTCCCCCCTTTTCCCCGGCACTACCCTTTCTTGACTACAGGGGCACGGCAGGGTTCTGATCTATACAACCCCCACTTTAACTGACCTGTGGTGCCCCTCCAGCAAACTTAAAGTTTTACTACAGGGGCCACTAACCCTGCACATTCTCCCTACAGGCCTCCAACATCAGTAGGGATTCTATAATACCAAGCACCATTGACAAAAACCGTAACAATTGGCCGCCACCATGACATTACCTGGAACTTCACCATTCAAGGACACCCCTTTTCCCGTGCACACTTCTCACTGGGACTTTCTAGCAGCAGAACATTTTCATCAAAGGGGGAGCTTTTTCTTTCACCTCCCCCAAAACATTCCCAAGGGAGAACCTCAGCTTTTACTGGGATACTTCTACATCCTGCTCAACATCAAGTTCACACAATGACTGGAGGCAATGGGAGACACATTTTTAAAAAGGGACATCATCATAACAGCCCCCCGCTATTACCTTCAAGTTCTCCCCCTCATACACCAAACTGGGCCCTTTCACATTTAGGCAACTCAGTCACCTTTTTTGATCTGGGGATTTAACCCCCTTTACCTGCCTCTCTCTGGGGTTTAAGCATACACCCATCTGTGGTTCTGCAGCTCACTCCTTCCTCACTGCATCTTTGTGACCATGGCAGAAAAAGCTACTGAAACACAACCATTGAACAAGTGAAAGCCGTAACTACAATCTGACAAAGACCTCTCTCTTCACACCTGCAGTGATACAATCCACCCCATCACAGAGGTCCCACTCTGTAATACACTGCTCGGCTGCACACAGAATCTGCTTCAATAGCAGGCATACAGCTCACCGAGTCAGGGCACACTCTCAATAACTAGTCTCCTCACACTTGTAGGAAGCAAAAACCCAGAAATTCAGTCGCACATTGAAACATTAAAGCTCCTTCGGAACCAAAAGCGTCACACAGAACTGGGGCTACAATCCCTGGGGACGGTTTCCTGCAACTTTAAGGTACCATCAGGACACAGGTTTTCTGGGGTCACTGGTAGACACCTTTGTCAACTGCCCTCCAGACACTCGAAAAAGCTGTAGCATACTCCTATTCACAGGTTTCCATGCAGGGATGCAAGGACACCTTATTTCTAGGGGCAACAAACATTACTCCTCCTGAGTCTGTAGGTTTAACCCCTTCTCCAAATTTTCGGCAACCCAGGACACCATTTTCTCACTGTGTCGCCCTGTTAACCATGACCTCTAGGGGCACACTTGACTGCTCTCCACCCCTCAATAGCCAGCACCCCTAGCCCTTGTTCCCCCCCACACTTTCTCAGGCATTAATTTAGTTAAGGGGTTTTTGTGAACAAGTCCACACAACTATCAAGTCCTCCGACTTTGAACTCTGGGTTTTAAAAGTCCCACTGCCACAGGACTCTTCCCTGTCCAGGCTGCACATCCGGAAAACGACTTTAAAAACCCATCCTGGTTACTGTGCAAAAAATCAACCCAATTCTTTTGGGACTTTCATATGCAAGTCATCAGCCTGTCCCTTTCCAGCAGTGGACCGCGCACTCAGGGGCCTTTCCCCAAATAACCCCAAAACTTTTACCTTTTGCCGCCCCCACAACTGCCAGAAATATGGGGAAACTTCTGCCGGAATTATCTCCACCTGGAGCCCTTTAACACCCAAGCCCATGATGACTCCCAAAACCCGTCTCAAAATAATGGCAACAGTCCTTACCAGTTTTTTTGGGCGGGTCTTCATGAAGGGTTAAGGGCCGGTTGCACTCTGAGATTGTTTTTGGCGACAGTCCAAATCAACCAATATGACATGCCCCCCACTCGACCCAGGTTCTTACTGGGACCCTCCTGTGGGGGCGATAGCACCACCTGCTCTGTACGATGGGTTGCTCCTGGTAACATCCATACCCCGGCCCTTGAAGATTTTGGGTTGGGCCCCCCTGGCATAACCTTTTTTCGGGGCCCCAGGGGCGGCTCTCTTCGGGAGGCTGGTTGTCCTCGGGAAGATCGAACCCCCGGACCTCGACCGCCCTGTCTTTTCCGGAATCACCCCTGCTGGTGATGGATAGGAACTTTACCTTTTTTTTGGAAACCCCCCCTGGGCCCTTTTAGCCCCACCTTCGTACCGACCCTTTGGGGGGGTGTTGAGCTTCCTTCCTAAATAGCTGTGGTAAAGAAAGGATGGCCTGGCACAGGCCGAGCGCTCAAAATTGAAGGGGACTGGGCCATATCTTTCCTTTTCAGGGCAATGGGCCCCCTCAAAATACTTTTTCACCTCCCATGGGGAGGGAGAGAAAAAAAACCTGGCATGACAGTCTCTTTTCCGGGCGCGTCCCCTTCTCTCTCGAGACGGCTCTTTAAACAAAGGCAAATCCTTGCTCCACGCCAACAACGTCAAACTGCTGGGCCCCTTTTTAATTTTTGGCTGCTGCAGTCCCATGCACTTTCGCATGTCCACTATATTGTCCAACCCCGGGGCAGTGGTGCCAATTATGCCCGCATCCCACCCCTATGTAGGCTGCCGCTCACTCTAGGACCCAAAATTGGCCCGCCCAGGGGGTTTTCCCCCCGCTTTGGGACACCCTCCTTCGTAGAACGGTCTTGGCACACCCCCACACTAGGCTTCTCTTTAAAGGCTTCAGACCCCCTTTTATTAAGGCACACAGTTTACACAGAAAAGCAAACACATATAAATAAACCCTTGGCCGTCTGGCCACTAACTTATACACAGAGTCCCTCTCTGTCTAGAGGTCTGTGCCTATTGCACAGGTCCTCCAAAAACATTACACTGCTTACTGTGTGCCCGGCTTTCCTTTAGCCTCTGGGGGCCAGAGCTCTCTTCCCAGCTCTGCTGCTCTACACAAACTGGTAGCAGCCACGCCCCCCGATCACCTGGTGTACTAGGCTTTTATAGTACTCCAGAGATTGGTCCAATATACGGACTGGAACCCAGTGACCTGGAATGCGGGGACAGCCACCCACCCGACACTATAGCTGTCCCGAAAAAGCCACCCCATACCTAGCTGCTTAGCAGCTATTCTAGCCGCTACCATAAGTGTCAGTAGTATAACACTCCTGACCCAATATAGGTGGCTTTTCCCCACCGAGCTCAGTTCCTCGGTGGTGCATCTGCAGAAGGCCTCCAGCCATAGACCCTTTAGTGGCAGGATCATGTGACTACCAGCAGTCACCCTGTCACAAAATATATATGGGTCTCCATTCCCGGGACGGTCGTAGCATTGGGTGGGAGGCCGTGCCCACGTTCCAGGCCAGGTTTTGGGCCAGTCCCTGAGGCTATAAGAGGCCTCCCACTACAGGTGATCGGGGGGCGTGGCCTGCTACCTGGGAAATTGGAGCACAGGGGCTGGAGAGAGGGTTTTGGCCCCCGGAGGCTTGAGAGAAGCCAGAACCAGTTGGTATGGTAAATGTGTTGTGTGTGTGTGGGGCAATGACGATAGGCCTTTGACCACACAGTAGAGAGGGACTCAGTTCATGTATAGCTAGTGGCCGGACGGCTGAGGATTTTGTTTGTGTTTTTTTGATATATCTGTACTGACCTGGCCTGTGTGTTGGGGGATTGGGTGGGCCTTACCCCCCGGGTAGAAGGGACTAATTTTCCATAATTAGCTAGGGGCCCGGGAGGGCTGAAGGATTTTTGTTGGTTTTTTTGATATATCTGTACGCCCTTTCCCCTGTTCAGTACAGATATATAAAAAAAAAACACAAACAAAATCCCAGCCGTCCCGGCCCACAAGCTATCATGAACTGGTCCCTCTCCCCGGGTGGTAAAGGGCCCCAAATTCAAAAGCCGCTACCCAAAAGGGGTCATAGTATAACACTCCTGACCCCAATATAGGGGTTTTTTCCCCCAACCGAGCCCAGTTCCCCTGTGGTGCTCGCAGAAGGCCTCCAGCCATAGACCCTTTATGGCAGGATCTTGACTCCCAGCTCGCCCTTACAAAATTTTCCCACTCCCGGGCCCACTTTATTGGGTAACCTGCCAACTGCCGTTAACACTTAATTTCAATCAGCCAATCACTGGCGGCAATCAGTGCATTTAGGCATGAGACATGGAAAGACAATCCCTGAGTTCAAACCGAGCATCGTATGGGGAAAAAGGGATTTGAGTGCCTTTAAAACGTGGCATGGTTGTTGGTGCCAAAGGGTGGTCTGAGTATTTCAGAAACTGCTGATCCCCTGGGATTTTCCCCACAACATCTCTAGGTTTACAAGAATGGTCCAAAAAAGAAAAAACATCCAGTGAGCGGCACCCTTGGGGGGAAAAAGCTTGTTGATGCCAAGGTCAAAGGAGAAGGGCAGATGTTCGAGTGATAGAAAGGAACAGTGACCAAATAGCCACCCGTTACAACCAAGGTAGGCAGAAGAGCATCTCTGAAAGCAAGTACGGCAAACTTTGAGCAGAGGGGCTACACACAGAATACCACCCGGGTTTCCTCCTTTTCAGCAAAAAGAACAGGAAACTGAGGCCCCCAAATTTCCCCAAGCTCTTTAAAATTGGGGACAGTAAAAGTTTTGGAAAAACGTTGGGCCCGGGTCTGATGGGGTCTCGTTTTGTGCAATTTCGATGGAGGGTCAGAATTTGGCTTTCAAAAACATAAAAAGCAGGGATCCATCCTCCTTGTATAAAAACGGTTCAGGCTGGGGGTTTGGTGGTGTCTGGTGTGGGGAAATATTTTTTGGGCCCCTCCCTTGGGCCCCTTGGTCCCAATTGACACTTGAAACACCGTGGGAAATCTATGCCACGAAGAAATTAGGCAGTTTGAAGGCAAAAGGGGGCCAACCCGTTATAGCATGGTGTACCTAATAAAGTGGCCGGTGAGTGTAATGGGGTTCCCCCTTTCCCGGGGAGGGTCAGCTTGGTGGGGGGGCCGTGCCCACGTTCCAGGCCCGGGTTTTTTGGGCCGTCCCGTAGGGCTAAAGAGCCCCCCACTAAGGTGATCGGGGGTGGCCTGCTACCGGGAAATTTGGGAGCAGCGGGGGTGGAAGGGTTTTCTGGCCCCGGAGGCTTGAGAGAACCAAACCAGTGAGTATGGTAATGTGTGTGGGTTGTTGTGTGTGGGGGTTTGTGGTTGGGGCATTGGCGATGGGCCTTGACCCACTAGAAGGGATCAGTTCAGTATAGTTTGGGCCGGACGGTGAGGATTTGTTTTGTGTTTTTTTTGAAAATTTGTATGACCGGGCCCTGAAAAAGAAATAAAGTGGCCTGAACCTGAAAGAAAACTGGGGGGTCAGCGACAATATGGTGTGCCAAACCCGCTTACCAAAACGGCGTTTTTCCAGAGCTAAGTCCCCCCCGGGGATGGTCCAAGATAGCGCCCGGACCATGTGAGCCCCAATAATTTATATAATAATATATATATATATATATATATATATAAAATATATATTTTTATATAATATAATATAAAAGAAAGATATTCACAAAGTTTTTTTTAAATCTTAACCATCAAATATATTTTGCAGTAATGACACACACACTAAGGGGGGGCCCCTTTTTGTCATCAAGGCATTACAGAATTTTTTGGTAACCACACAAAATTCAGTGCCAAAAAACAGTTCACTAACTTTCGGGTTATTTTTTATGCCTCAATAGAAAATTTTAAAGGGAAAATTATACTAACGAATGTGCTGTTCCAAGTTTTTTTGCAAAAAATCAGATCAAAAAAAATCAAATTGATTTTCTATGATCAAAGGGAAGGTTTAAGTCCCCTTTTCTTTTTTCCCACACCACGGATTTAAATCTGTGTCGTGGAAAACCTGCTTCCCTTGCATGGGAATACAGCAAGACTGCCCCTTGAAAAGATGGCGTAGGATTAAGCAAAATTTTTTAAAATGAATTTCGACAACACGCAGCTGTGTTATTACAACTTGGTAATCAAGAAATTTTTTGCAGAAAAAAAGATTTTATGAGAGCGCTAAATCTATTTTTTCGGTATGTTGAAAATGAAACTTTATAACAATGAAGCAATCAATCAATAATTCGCCAAAAAATAGAAGAAAAACTTAGGGGCATTTTTTTAAGCGTGGATGAGCTGACAAAATGATTTAATCTGAGAAACCCAAAACAAGTCACCTCTTATATCACTAAATTTTTACAGCTGTTATCACCAGGGTACAATTCTCCAGCTATTTAACTATTGCATTTATTTTAAAAAACCAGAATCCTATGTTAAAAAAATCTACTCAAAAGCTTAACATTAAAACAAATTCAATTGCAGTTAATCCAAATATCTCTCTCCCTTCAGGGCAAATCTTAAATTACAGAGATCACAGCAGTTAGTGGCAGTATCCTACCCCCTTACCCCTTTAATAGGATATTGATTGTATCAAATAGAAGCTATTGAGTGGAGTTATAATTTAAAGGGGTTGTCTGGTTTGAATAAAATTATAGTTAAATGGGTCCTGGGTGGGAAAAAATAGAAAAAAGTGATACTTACCTTCTAATCCCCACCTCTGCAGTTCCAAAGCTCCCCAGGATCCGCTGGTCCTTACTTCTGAGTTCTCTTCCCAAACCACAGGAGAGCCTTGATCTCCATTCACTAACTTTGATGCATAGCCTCTCTGGTGTGTCAGGATGTAAATTGAAGAGTATCAGATCTTGCGGAACTTTGGAGTTGCAGTGATGGGGGACCAGGAGGTAGGTATTGATTTCTTTTTTCTATTGTTTCCGACCCTGTTTTCCCATTTAGTTTGCATTTTTTTTAACCAGACAATACCTTTAAAGATGTACTAAGGTATATATACAGTTTGTACACACCTAGATCCAACATGTCCCAACACGCCAACACCAGTTTTTTGGTCAATTTTGCGCCAAAACCACTTTTGACGCCATATTCTCAGTGTATATGATCTGTCGTACACCAAAACTAGGCACATTATACGCCAGGCACGACATGTTGTAATGCGCCTAAAAATGATACGCGTTGCGCCTATTGAGGCACATTACATTTACTAGTAATGATACATTATGCACCTCCGTCGCGCAATGCGCCTTGAGATGCGCATTACATACACTACCAATGGTACGCTATGTGCCGCAATTTGTGCAATGAGCCTATTTAGGTGCGTGAAGTTTACCTGACGCCAGATTTTTGAGAGGATCGGACTTTCTGGCGCACTTTACACTGATTTAATGCGCATAAAACTGCCGTGGCGCAGTCAATTTTCGGACATGTCGCCTCTAGTTTTTAAGGTGTTGTTTGGAAAATAAATAAATACAAATATTAATGGCTCACCTGAGCCTCATTCTTCTCTCCGTGATGTTTTCTATGGTATTTTGCATAAACTGTTGTTCTGTTTGTAGCCTCCCTTCCCTGCAGTAAAGAAGCCGCATTTTCTATTTAAAAACTGTTTTCCTGTGACCAGTACTACAAACCCAGGATTATTTGCTGTGCTTTGTCTATCCTAAGACTGAGCTTTAGTGCACCTTGTTTCCATAATTTTTATTTTATTTTCAGCATATACTTATAAGGACTGATTTTTTGTGAGAAGCGATTTTTTTACGTAATTATATTGGGATACATCTAACTCTACTGAGTATCTACTGAGCTACATCTACAGCATTTTTGGCATTTTAAATTTAAACTCTTCATCTTGCAGTAAAAATAACATGATAACTTTATTCTATGGGTCAGTTTAATCAGCATGTGTATGGTTTTGTGTTGCTGCATTCCAAGACGCATAACATTTGTATTTTTTCTGTTAATGGTGCTTTGTTACAGTTTATCTCTTTGTCAGGTCAACTTGTAGTTTTTGTTGGTACCATTTTAGCGTATATGACTTTTTGGCATTTTCATCTTGTTTTTGGGAAGCAGATAAATAAAAAAAAATTGATTTGGGACATTTTTTTTAACGATATCCACTGTGATGTCCATGGTGTGGGATAATTAATGCAAAGTTAAGTTTCTAATATAGTCTAGTACAGATGACTTCGGAAAGCTAACCAGTGGTAGTAAAATGTAGAGAGGAACTAATGCAAACTCTGATCCTATTGTTTTCTATGGGATTGTTTTTTGCATCCGGCACATCAGTTGCTCCCCCAGACTGAGCAAGGAGTCACAGCTAAAAATGTTGCAGTCAGTAGAAACAAGTGACAACAGATGGTTTCACAGAAGAAAATGTAAGGGTATGTTCACAAGGCGCGTTTACTCTATTGGACCCCAAACGGACCCAAACACACAGCTAACAAATAGCAATTTGATCGACATTGATTTTAATATGAAACACGCATCGGGTTCACACGAGTGATCGCCGATGTGTGTCTCATTGTATCTTTTGGATCCGACTTTCGGATCCATTCCAAGAATTGACATGTCAATTCTTGGTCCGAAAGACGCAGCAAGAGCCCTATTTAAAATGAAAGGATGCGATCCTGCTGCATCCACCATGCAGCTTCATTTAGGCTACGCGTTGGATCCGTTTAGGATCTGATCGACGTAGTGTTTAGTGATGCGATTTTCGGATCCAACACGGATCCGAAAACGTATTCCAAAATGCCATACGAACATACCCTAAGCCTGATTACAACTGATATAGTTTTGCATCAATTTTGGCTTTAACTGTGACAAGGAGAAAAAAAAAACACCCAGGAGGCAAATAGGAGGCAAACTGTACATATACATTAAAAAATGCTGGAAAAAAATCACTGTGACCCCGTTATACATTTCTTTAACTTTTTTAGGTATTCCTCACAAACGGTCACACAATATTGTACTTCTTGGTATTCCATGTATAGTGATCTGGATCGTGGAGTTTTGTTGTTAAACTGTCCGCTTTCATATTAGTTTTTCCCAGTTTTACAAGTTAAAAATGTTATTTTACATTTAGCATACTGCTTTCCATTGAAAATTAAAATGACCTATACACACCACTCCTCAGACTTTGGCTCAAGTGCTGTGTTATCCTTACTTTCCGCCTGTCTTCTGTTTTTTTTGGTCTTGAATTCAATGGCCGATCAGTGGTTGGCAATGTGATCTTTGTTGTTTAGTTGTCCTCACCATTAAGAGCGCTAGTTTCAAATAGTGTTGCTTCAGAAGCACACTAGGGCAAATAATTTAACTGTGCATTTTATATTATACAACACATAGAAATTTTTTCCAATGGATGTAATACTCAACATACATTCTACCATAGTATATTCAGATTTTTTGGTCACTTTAAAAATGTTTGTCAAAAACATTACATAGATACTACTGGCCCTACAGTTCCAAAACATTTACCAGAGAAAATATCAAGTCAACATTTTATATTTAAACATGGTATATACAGGACAGTTTCCCTTTAAACAATAAAAAGGTCATCTTTAACTTTAAAACTTTCATTGTCTTTTTATACTTGTAAGGAGAAAAACAAGCCTAATGTATTTAGTTGCAAACTGAGAAAGCAACTCCTGAAGAAAAAAACATGGAAATGGAGAACCCACATCAGTTGATTATGATATAATAGTCACATGAACTGTTGGAACGAAAGAGAATTCCTAAAGTCTCTAAAACAAAAAAAGTCACATCTGTTGAAGCAAATAACAAAGCGAGTACTCCTACAGTACAAGCAGTCAGAATCTTACAAGTTCACTAAGCATGAAGACAAAGTCATCTTGTGTTTGTGAGCACTGTTCGGTTTTTCCCTGCTTCTTCGTTACGTTTTTGTAATTACATTGGGGAATCTTAGGCTTTGATCTTGTAAACCTGGATGGATCAGATGATGTCACAGAAGAAGACAAGGGATTGTTTGGATGTGCACGTAAACACCATTTGTAAAATGAAGTCCCAGCTGATATTAGTGCAATGGCCGCTTTCTTTCTAAAATAGTACAGATTAGGTTTTCTTTCTGACAATGGTTTTTTTTCTTGTTTTACAAGAAGTAAGGATATTGTTTAATACCTTATTATTCTGGGATTGGTTAGAGTGGGTATTGGAGGTTTTAATATTCTCCATATTCTCCTGGCAGTCTAGAGTGGGGATCTCGAAGTTAATACTTAATATTCCTGAAGGTCTAGAGTGGGATCGAAGTTAGTACTTAATATTCCTGTAGGTCTAGAGTGGGATAGAGGTTAATGCCTAATATCCTTGGAGGTCTAGAGTGGGATAGAGGCTAGTACCTAATATTCCTGAAGGTTTAGAGTGGGATAGAGGTTAATGCCTAATACTCCTAAAGGTTTAGAATAGGATAGAGGTTAATACCTAATTTTCCTGTTGTGTACCTGTTGGTACTCTTAAAACTATGAAGGTTAGGATTGTGCCTGATGGTATGTGGTAGGATGTTCCAGATGAACTGGTGCAGCACGTGTGGAATCCTTGGGGAGAAGGGCATGGGACGGTTCAGATGATTGTTGGTATCTGTAGATTGGATATCAGCAGCAGAGCGGATTGAGCGCGAGGGTAGATGGTATAGACAGAGATGGGGAGGATGGATGTAGGGGGTGCAGCACTGTGGAGAGCTTTTATGGGGTGAGAGTGATGATTTTTTATTGTATCTGTATGAATGGGCGATAGTGCATTGTGAATGACCACTAGGGTAGAGGCATCTCGAGCAATAGCGGATGGGAAAGAAAGGATACAGCCTGATGCTGCATTCAGGATCACGATAGATTGGAGAGAAGAGAGTTTGCAAGGAAAGGGAGACCTTCAGCACAGGAGTTACAGTAAGTCAAGAAGAAGAAGAAAGAATGAGAAGGTTGCCAACAATGAGAGTTTGAATTGTTTCCACAGTGAGAAACAGATGAATTCTCTAGATGTTCTTGAGGCGAAGTTGATCGGAATAGGCAAGGGATTGGATATAGGGGGTGAAGGACAGATCAGAGTCTGGTATAACCCCAAGATCGCAGGCTGCTGCCTAGGAATGGTTCATGGGTGGTACACACATGAGACAGAAATAGCAGTTGGGGGTTGGTTAGTAATGCAGCAAATGAAAGGACAAGCGAAGTTCAGTCTATTTGTGAGGTTTAGTTTGAGATAGAAAGAGGACAGGATGTCAGAGCTGGGAAAGACAGGGTCACTTGAGTGTTTTGTAGCAGGGGCAAGAGTGATGTCCCGGGAAGAGAGTGTATAATTGGAGTGTCATCAGCGTAGGAGATGCTACTGGAAGCAAATCTGATGATGGTTTGGTCCCCAATGGGGGCGTGTTATAGATTGAAAAAAGAGGAAATGGAAGTTAGATCCAAGGAACCGATCCCTGGGAACCCCAACAGCCCCCACCCAAGAGGGAGAGGAGAATGTAGCTACCTAAAAAATGAGGACATGAAGGCGAGGCTCAGAGGATGGTAGGATGATAACAAAGAGAAATCGGGGTTGTCCAGGATGCAATGCATGGAGCATGCTTGAGGAGAAGATGGTGATTAACGCTGTTGAGTGTTCAACTGCTGCAAGAGGATGGGGGGAAAAGAAGCAAGAAGGAGTTTGTAGCCCTGAGATTTAGCAGTGAGGAAGATCTTTAAGAGACTTTACGATCAGAGCGTTTTTCTATGGAATGTAAGATGCGGAGAAAACCTGATTGTAAGGATTCAAGAAGAGGAGTTACAGATAGATTCATATTTATTAACGGATTGGCGAGGACTAGGATCAAGTGCTCCAGGAGTTTAGAGATGAAGGGCAGGTTAGAGATTGGTCTGTAGTTAGTGGAGGATGGGTCCAGGTTGGACTTTTTTTTTTTTAGTAAAGGGGATATAGTAGTGTGTTTAAACGAAGATGGAAAGAACCCAGTAGAGAGAGAGGCTGAAGATTGCAGTTCGGTGAGAGAGGACAGCTAGAGAAATGGACTGGACAAGGTAAGAGGGAATGGGAGGGTCCTAGAACAGGGTGAGGTGGGGCGATCAGACAGAGAAGCCTGGATATTACTTCCTCTTGTAGTCGGTTTCATGGGCCTTCTGATAGTAGGGGACTATCGGATGTAGTGGGGCGGCGTACGAGGAGGTGGGATGGATGGGTATTATGAGGATTGAAATGCATGTTTTGCCGGGGATAATGTTCGATTTTGTCTTTAATGTAAGGGCCAGGTCTTCAGCAAATAGTGTCAGGACTTGGGACCTGAGCTTTAGGCCTGGAGGAGGGAATGGAAGTTGTTCAATCAGTCTGTTTTTGGGTTGTTGTGTAATGTTGAGATGAGGGAGGTTTTAGATATTCGTGTTTTGTTTGGCATGTGTGAAGGGCGAAGGAGAAGATGAGTGTGTGGTTCGTCTGAGCATGAAATTTGTAGTGGAAAAAGTTACAGGTAGCTTTGACTTTATCACAGATGCTCAGCACACCTGGAGCACATCGTTGCAGAATAGTGAATCTGAGGTTGTGTAAGGGGTTTTTCAGTTGCTACCGGGTGGGAGTGTGCCAGCTGCCGGCATCGGGATTGAGTCTTGGTAGTGCCAGTGTGTTGAGTGGATGCCAATTATGTCCAGGCTGATTGAGAGAGTTTTTGTTGTATTATTTGACAGCCCAGGGGGTCAGACAAGGAAACGGAGGAGATTGGGGGCATTCAATGAGGGATCTGTTTGTGTCTATGAGTTCCTGATTGTCGTAATGGAGTGGAATATTTCTGAGAATATTTGATTGGGAGATGTGTCCAGGAAGGCCTGAGAATTTGTTGTATAGTGTGAGATATATTACGTTTTATGATATGATCAGAGAGCGCATAAGGAGAATTTAGTGAATTAGAAAATTGATGAGAGACAACAGAAGATCAGATCAAGGGAGGTGTTCCCATCCTTGTGCTGGGGATGAGGTTGTTGTGTAAATTGCAAGAGGCAAGAGAAGATAGTGATTGAAAGAACAGAGAGGGAAGAAGGAGACATGGAGTTGTACACAAACTGTGAGCTCTGGAGAAGAAATGGGTAGCGAAAGAGGATTAATAAGGGCGTGGAAATCAAAAGGAAGGGACAGTGATGGTGGAGGGTGTGGAAGGAATGACCTGAGAAGGTGGTGTGTGGAAAGAAAGTATGTTCGGAAATCCTCCCGTGTTGTGGAAAGCAGTATGTCGAAAAGGAATAGGTCTCCATGAACAGCAGTGAGTTTTGTTACGACAGATCAGGACAGTTCTACAATGCATACTTTAAAGGACAGAACAGGGCCACATGTAGAAAACTGTCCTTAGTCTAAAACTCACTTTGTTGCCATAAGCATAACCAATCTAAGGAATGCCTCTCTCATTTCATATAAGTGCTACTGGAAAAATGAGAGTGGGGCCACTCTGATTGGGCTGCTATGGGCAAAAAGTGGGGAGTTTTGACCTAGTCAGTTTTCATTAACATGTGGGCCCAATAAATAGGAAAGAAGAGTTATCAGGGTTTTCCTATGGGAGGCAGAGGAGGACGATGGGATGGAGCAGAGTAAAGGTGGGTGGGCCGGGGTTATGAGCAGAGGTCACTGCAGTGAGAAGCAGGGAGAATGAAGGAGGTCGAGGAGGGGGCAGAGTTAGATGTTTCAGTGATGTATTATGAGGCAGCATTTTTGTGCTAGACACAGCCGTTCCTATGGGCGGAGCGAGGCGGGGCACTCGCCTCGCCCCCGGTTAACCCCCTGGATCTGCCGGCAGCTCACACACTTAGTGCAGCTCCCACAGGGAGGGGGAGGAGGATCGTCCCCTCCTGCCTCCCCCCTGCATGTATCACGCCAGTCAGGCGCCAATACATACACCAGCTTTCGCAGGGGGCGCCGGCTTTCACCTTTTGGGCCCCCTCATGCTCAGTCTGACCCCCCAACCAGGAGGCCCCCTGAGTGTAAGCGGGCATGAGCGTACGCCGTTTTACCTAAATAGGTCCCGGGAGGGACCGCTGGGGGGATCCTGGAAAGGTGTGATTTTTTTTATGTTTTATGGGGGCCCCAAACTGGTACAGGGGGCAAAAACAGGCTACGGGCAAAACTGGGGGAAAAAACAGGCAAAGGGGAAAAAAAACTGAGGGCAAGGTACGGGGGGAAAAACAGGCACAGGGGGACAACTGATACGGGGGGAAAAAAATGGCTAAAAGGGGCCCCAAACTTGGGAAGGGGGGGAAAAACAGGCTACGGGGGGCAAAACGGGGGGGAACTGGGTTAACGGGGGCAAAACAGCTACAGGGGGGAAAATAGTACAGGGGAAAAAAACTGGCTACGGGGGGGGCAAAAATGGCTACAGGGGGCCAAAAAGGTTTACAGGGGCAAATGGCTACAGGGAAAAAACGGGCTACAGGGGACAAAACGGCTAAGGGGGCAACGGTACAGGGGGCAACTAGCGGGGCTAAGGGGCAACTCAGGGGCTACAGGGGGCAACTGGGTACGGGGAGGAACTGACAAAGGGGGAATATCTGGCTGTGGGGCTACTATTGGTTACAGGGGAGTATTACATGGTCAGGGGCAACTATCGGGGTACGGGGGGAACTATCATGGCGATGAGGCTACTGTGTTGTTGCGGGGGGGGTATTACATGGCTACAGGGGCAACTATCCGGTGAAGCTTGTGGGCATTATTTTACAGGGGGGGGCACATTTCTTCACTTCGCCCTGAGTGCAATTCAGCCTAGGAATGGCCCTGTGAAGCGCTATGTATGCAGGTGGTTTGGGACTGTTAAAAAGGGAAAATAGTGTGTGGGATGTATACATGGGGAGGAGCTGATATGATAGGATTCTCAGGGGGCAAGACTGGGTGGTAGGATAGGAGGCAAATGGCTGCAAGAAATGCAAAGTGAGCATGGTGATAAGGTGTTTTAAAAAGACCGTTTCTCACATAAAAGGCGATCCTCCTTGCCTCTCCTTGCCACTTCGGTCCCATTTCTGTCATATTTCTGCAGATGAAATTATTTTTTAAAACTATCATTCCAAAAATGCCCTTTTATAGATGGGAAATTGCCAAATGATCAAAAATTTAAACTGCGCTCTATAACTTATCTATCATGGGAGTTCATTGATATCATCAGTGAACCCCCTGTGTTGTACATGGGTGGGGGTTTCAAAAGGCCCCGCACAGAGAAACATTCAAGGGGAATAATGGGATCAAAAGGGTCAAAATAAAAACAGGGAATTATTTAAAAAGAGTTGGGGTTTAAAACTCACAACCATTTAACAAAACAGTATAATTAAACAGATATTGAAATGGGGTTCTGGGGATTGTTGTCCAACACATAGAAAACCCGTAAGAGATGAAAAAAAAAGTATCGATGATAGTAGGGTCTGAGGGGACAAAGACCCGAACAAATTTTCAAACTAGTTACAAAGTGGCTTAGGGTAACCAAATCAAAAATTTTGGGCAACGATCAAAAGCCCGATCTCAAAAATATTGAAAATTTATGGGCGAAGTGAAAAAGGGGCGAGCAAGGGGGGCCTACAAACTGGGGCCAAATTACACCAGTTCTGTCAGGAGGAATTGTCAAAAAATTTCCCACCAACTTTTTGAGAAATTGTGGAAGGATATCCGAAACGTTTGACCCAAGTATAAGAAAAAGGGCAATGTTCCAAATACTAAAATGAAAGTATGTAAAAATTTTGATTTGAGAAAGAATAAAAGCCTTAAAACATCTCTCAATTTTTCTGGCATTGGCCCAAAAATAAATAATTTTGGTAATTGTAATTGACCAAAAAGGGTAGGGGTTTTTCTGATTTATTCAGTAGTGAGAAAAACCTAATAGTTTTTTTATATACTGTATGTAAACTTCTGGTTTCAGCTGTAAGGGCGACATGTATGATTGGGGCTCCACCAGAAGTCTAGTTAAATTTTTAGCTTTTAAAAATGGTGCAGCCTGTTTGATATTTTTACCAGGGCACTCCAATATTTGGGCATTTCTTTGTAATGCGCCCCGGATCGAGGGGTGTGCTGGAGGGTGTCCCACTAAACCTACGAACTACAATTATGACTTTTGAAAGGCACATCCAGACACTTTACTGCTGAAACATGTAGACCACTTTAAAAGTGGTTTACCTGAGCCACAATTGTCGTTTAGGAGATAGAAAGTGCTAAATCTATGACCTGCAGCAGAACAGGTTCATAGATTCAGACACTTCTACCTACTAATGTCGCAAAAAAGGTTCCCGGGCACCAAAAATCTCGTTTGCCCTAATTTTCTAATTGCGATTCCCCAAAACTCCCCTTCAAACCCCAGTGAGAGGAGTTTGTTGATCCCTTCTTCTTCATTCAATGTCTACAGAGTTGATGAAAACAACTGAGTGCTATTGTCAGCTATTTCTAGTCGTTGGGACCCTCATTCTAGTCATTGGTTGAGGTCCCCATGAATCAGACATTCATTACATATCCTGTGAAAAGGAGATACATGTCCGTTATGGGAAAACTTATTGGAAATTTTTTTTATTAATAGATCCAATTTCAGTGTCTACATGTAAAAACACATATGGTACACTGTTAAATGTCTACCACAAGCCTTTGAGGAACAGGTACTGAATTTCACTGCTTAAATTTTGCTGTACTGTAAATAGGAACTGAAGAAATAACATCCCGTTCTCAAATGCATTCCACTAGCTTTAAAATAAAAACAGATTTTCCAGTTCCGTTGGTTTTATCACAAGATCCTTGAGACAATAAATCCACATTCCTCGAGCTGTTCTTCCATACAAGGCAATGTTTCAGAAATTTAAAAAAATAGTCAACCTGATTTATAAAGTGCATGTATAACAGTATGTGTCCTGTGTGTAATGCCTAATAACAAATGCACAATGATTAACAAGTTTTGTTACTAAAGTCAAACTGTCTTTAGAACTTTTATCTGAGGGAACAACTCAGCGTTTTGTAACTCCCGGCCTAAATTCTAATAGGAGGACTGAAAGCAGGCAGCGTGCCCCTCTGTTCTGTGAGCCCATTCAGCTATCAGCATGTTTAAATGGAATCTATCAGCAATATATATTTTTTTACTAATTAAAATGAGATACTGATTTTTTTCATTTCAGCTGCTTTCATTTTCTGATTGTGGATGTATTTATTTCTGCTGTCTGTATATGAATATGGGGGCAGCCTTCTTGCTTGAGCTGCTTTTAACAGCATTTAGAGATGCTTTACTGCAACTTCATGGACAGAACTGGATCAGTTCCATTGACTTCTATAGGAGAGTTTTCTAGGTATGCTCTGTGACCTGGGAAGAAGTCAGTGTGCAGGGAGGGGGAGATGGCGAACTGTGACTATGTCCTTTGGTGACTGGTGGATCCTGTGTTATCTATACACGTTCGTGTCACCTTGCAGTGTAATCCTGCTTGTGCTGACAATGAAGAGACTGCTGAAAATTTTTCTCTACAGAACAGGAAGTGTCAGACTATTATTAGGACTAGTAACCAAAGTGAAAACTTAGGCGATTGTGGCTTTCCTGCAGGACGACACAGCTGAAGGTGACATTTAGTAGGAGTTGGGTAAGTACTAGATTTCTTTTTTTATCCTCTATGGTACATTTTATTTTGGAGGAACAGTATTCAGAGAACTATGGGGCACTTCGGGGAAGTATTATTCTTGGCGGGGGGTGGCACTTTTACTAATGGGCAATCTGATTTATATTATGTACTAGTGAGGGCACTCCTGGGGAGCAGTATTATTATTAGAGGGAATAAACAGGGTACCATTCCTAAAGAGGACACTCTGGAGGAGCATTATTACTATTTGGTTGGCTATTACTAATCTGGGCACTCTGGCAAAGCATTATTACTGTTAAGGGTACAATGGGTACACTGTTTCTATGGGATACAACCTGGCACAGTTAGGTTTGGGTTACTATTTTCGAAAACTTATTACATGGGCAATTTTGCTGTCATGGGATTTCTCTGCAGGGCACAAACATTTTTGAGTGCACTATGTGTAGCACTAATTACTGTAGGAAGCATAATGTGTAACAGTAATTATTGTAGGTTTAATTGGTGTGACGTTAATTACTAAAGGGGCCCTATCTGTATATTAATAGAACTTTTAGTTAGACTATCTCTATAGTACTAATATTTTTGAAGTACAATAATTTGGTTGCACTGCACAGCGCAGCAGGCACTGAAGTGGGGATAGCAGCAGGATCATACTGTTAGAACACCAGGATGGGGAGTCTGTGCTAAGAAGATGGGGAGGATGATGGAATGTGAGGTACCAAAGAAGTCTAGACTTTAAACTCTATAGAGGTGTAGTAGCTAGATAATGCATTCATAGTGGTGTAGGTCAAATGGAGTAGAAGATAAAAGATAATGTCTACAGTCATTACATGAATTACATGAATTGTTAGTCACTGGATGTAATTGTTGTGTAACTTTTTGTCTGTGAGGGTGTATGATACTGAATTATCCTGTATGTTTGTTAGTGCTGAGTTTCATTGAAAGTAATACCTATCCAGGGACAGTTTCTGCTAAGCCTCTAGAACACCATTCCCTGTCATCACTTGGTACCAAGTACATCTCAACATTCAATGTCTTTGGGGCTGACAAAAACAGCCTGAGTGCTATAGTTGGCTGTTTCCAGTACTTTGGACCATCATTCTGGTTCTTGCTTGGGGTCCCCACTGATCAGACATTTATTACCTATCTTGTGAATGGAAGATACATGTCAGCCATGTTCTCTACACCTTCATGGCCAATCTACATTAGAAAAAGAATATGTTTGTATCTACATCTTCTAATTAAATAGCACTTGTAAATAAAGCCTATGTGTCATGACCATTAACAGTATTGCTCAATTATGTTTTAACAATAAGCCAAGAACCGGGCTCTAATTGTTCTTAATGAAAATGTTTTTGATTGTTTTAGAAGGCAAGCCAGCTTCGGAACCCTTTTCAAGCATATAGAACAAAGCAGGATAATCATTAAAATATAATACAATTGTACTGTAAAAGTTTTACTTTGTGATGCCTTATTAATGTTCTTAGTTAACTTGTTTAACATATTTGTGACCTATAGGGACTGTCTACTCCTAGAGAAGTCCTATTATCAAGCGTCAATATAACTTATATGTATGTGAAAGACAGGCTCCTTTTTCCATATCCCAATATACATGCACACTGTGGTGATCGAGAGGTGCACAGAGGCTATACTTGCACGATCACCAGCTAGAGGATGGCTAAGATGACAGTCACCCTCTAGCACTACTGACTTAAGCAATCAATGCTGATCATGATGCATATGAACGGAAACAACTCTCATTGATAGTACCAGCAATGTAATCACTGGTGCTGACTGGGTACTCGGGAGCTTGGGACCTTAAACAGGTCTATAAAAAACAAATAGCACCAGCTCAACCAAGAGCTGATCACATGGACCAACAGCGATTACTATAGCAGGCAGAAGAACCAAAGATGTCCAGTGTTCCAAATAAAATCCAGCATGTATTAGACATAGTTTAAGATCCACATACATGAACAAATATCTGACGCGTTTCAGGCCACAAACAGACTGACCCTTAGTTCTAACCTTTAGTTATTTTGTGTCTTACTGACCTACAGCGGGCTTACATACCTACCTATCTACAAGGGGATGTATACCTGCCTATCTACCTACAGAAGGCATATATATCTATCTGTCGGGGGACCAACACCTACCTAACTACCTACAAGGGGCATATGTACTTACCTACCTACAGGGGTCCTCCATATCTAACTACCGTGGGCCTTTATACCTACCTACTATGTCAATAACTGATGATGATACACTTTTCAGGCCATAGCTGACCTGAAAAAAGGACTGTCAATCAATCGTCTCACTGCTGTGCTATCAGAGCTCAGAGGGGGGAAAGTCAGAGAGTGTAATAGATACATAGGGGAATTTATGTTCCCTCTAAAAATGATATATAGAATCCAACCACCAAATTAAAAAAATCATATAATAGTCATATATGGCTTAACAAAATGTGAAAAAAAATGTGATGGTAGTGTTTGGTTAAGAAAGGGAGATTCTTTACCCTTGACAGAGCTGTCAATTTTCCCTCAAGGGCTGATTGCAGAGGACAACCTTGCTGCACATGTATTTAAATTACTCTCCGATACTCCAATAAGAGCCTTATTAAGGCCTTACTCACATCTGGTTGCTTGATCCGTTGTAAACAGAAGCAACAGATACCCTTCTGAAAATGGAAATGAAGTGATGCAAAATGAAATTAAAGTATCTATTTATTTGACAGATCCTTTTAACCCCTTACCGACATTTGATGCACTGGTACGTCATGGTCGGGGAGGGGTTCCCAACAACACGACGTACTGGTATATCATGAAGATCGTGCAACCTCAGAAACAGAGCCCACATGATCGATGCATGAAACCAGCTGCATAATACATGACCGTTCAATGCGACTGTGCATCTATAAGGAATGAAATGGGGCTCCCTCTGTCTCCATTGGTACCCTGCAGTGCTATTGCAGGGTGCCAATGGCTTCCATAACAATTCGGAAGCTTTTGTTGTACATCCTGGTGGTTTGTGATGTCATAACACCCAGCTGTGCCCGAGGGCATAGCTGGACATACTGATTTACAGTGCGTAAAAACGGAAATAGACAGAAAAATAAAAACTTTTCCCAAGCAAAAAAGCTAAAAACTCCATGAAAGAATGGTGCCCGTTTTTTTTCCCAAATGTAATGTGAACCTAATATGTTTGCTGCAAACACCCACTTTGCATCAACATGAGCTATGCTGAATCATATTTAATTAATTCTATGCCTATGTGAAGCAGATCATGAGATTCTTAGTTTTAGTTTTAACTCTGCAAACAAACTTAGCTTCAGCCTCCATAAAGATGCAAGGAAATTGGAAACCAATAGCAGGAGTTTACGGAAAATAGAATCTTAAGTGGGGAACTCAGTTGGCACTATTGTTTCTTGGGGACATACTGCAGAAGCTGTTTGCCACCCTACTTTACTGGTATTGTTTATTAGTGTTTTTTACGGTTCCGGACGCGGAAGTGGATCCACTGGACCCCCAAAAGCGAGGTGTAAGCCAGCAGGGAAGGAATCAAAAGTAGGCCCCTATTCCCCAAAAGCCCGCCGCAAAGGGGGGATGGATTGCTGGGGGGGGAGTTTCCCAGGTGTTCCCCCTGAGTGTTTGTTTGCGGTGGCACCCGAAGTTAAGGTGGTGCAAAATCGTCAGGGGGCTCGTATGGGGGTCGGGGGGGTCAGGGCAGGCACTATGGTTCGTGGTCGAAAAGGGCAGGCGGTAGGGCAGGCGGCGAGATGGGGGGGAAAAATAGACGGAACCCCAAGGGGTACGGCCCACGTGACAGGAGAGACAATAGGAAAGTTTTTCACAATAGGAAGGACAAAGCCCGGCAGGGAGCGGGCGGAAGCCCCCGGGGAAAATGGGCAGTCCCCGGCAATTCCCCAATTACCGGCGCACTGCCCTTTAAATCTACAAGCCGGGGCGGCCCCTTAGATCCAGGGCCCCGCGCCCCCCGGGGGACAGAGGAGAGCGAGGAGACGGAGCGCGCCGGGTAAGTGGTGACACCCCGGGGGGGGCGGTGCCGCCCCGCCCGCACCGGGCGGGGCGGCACCCGTCCCGGGGGGGGGGGCAAGCTGGGGGCGCGGCCCGCAGGAGGGATGGGCGCCAGACGAAACTTTTGGTTCATGATGTTAAAGGGGTATTTTTCCACCTTAAAAAGTGATTAGAACTTGCAAAAAAATAACCTCCTTTATAATTGATGGGGTGCTCCATGAGAAGAAATAGCTGACTATGTTTTATGTTTGAGGGAACTTTACAAACATAAAAAGTAAACATAGCAGCCTCAATAAAAAAAAAAACATTATTCCATCAACTACAAATATTTAGGATGTGCTCTGGTTTTAAAATTAATATAGATAAGTCAGAAATTCTCAACATTTCTCCAAACTCTCATATTCTCTCATTAGACCAGGTGATATCTCCCATTAAAATAGCAAAAAAAAAAATCGATCAGATATTTGGGAATAATGAAAGGCAAAACACCTGAATCAACTTATCATTTACATTTCCCCCCGCTAATATTAAAAATTGTTAGGGAACTCCACAAATGGTCTAATTTGCCACTTCCCCTACTAGCGCAATGTCATCTCATACGGATGACCAGCTTCCCAAAACTCCTCTACCCCCTACAGACGATTCCATTGTTACTGAAGCATTCGGATGTGCGAATTATTATATCCAGTTTCACAAAGTTTATTTGGGCGGCAAAAAAACCCAGAATAGCACTTTCCAAATTAATGATACCGAAACAGAATGGGGGAATTAACTTTCCAGATGTAAGGAAATATAATTTGGCCCGCATTATGCGTCATTGTCTTGACTGGATTAACCACCATCGTACCATTCAAATACGGTTTGGGAAACCTTATAGTGTTCCCCCTTGGGACCTATCAGCCTATTAATCGAAATTCAAAAAATATTTAGGGGAAAATCAGGGCGTCTATGTTTTAAGGATACGTTCAACATGGAGGGCCTGTCGTAAGCGCTTTAAGCTACCGATGCAGATAAAAAAATATGCCCTAAGGAACCAAATTTTTAAAATGGGAATTAATAATAAACTTTTTCAGCTTTTTGGGGGAAAAAAAAGGGATGTAACAGTAAATGACATTATGTAGTTACAACGCAAAATTTTTTTATTCAAAAATCTAAAGGGGAAAAAAAGAAGTACCCGAATCCCATTTCTTCCTTTAGCCAGGTTTAAGCTTCGTTTGAAGAGAAAATTAGACAAAAATTTCACTCCAGTCTTTTTTGACATTATTGGGTTTAGGTCCCCCCGACATTTATTTGCAAATATATAGGAAATTAAGATGCCCAGAATTTATGACTGGGGAGACAGACTTTTTTTTACACTGGGAGAAAGACTTTCCCGACTTGGGGTCATCCCAAATTATTTAGAGGGGGGAAAGGGGTGTGGAAAGCAGTGGGTTTAAAGAGAAATGGGGGAAACACCTCCCCGTTTAACACCGGGGGAATATACGGATTCAACATCACCTGAAAGTTCGGGGGCCCCAAAAGGAAAATCACTGCCCCAAATGTAAAAAGGAAAAAAAAAAATATGATACATAGCATGTGGGGTTGCCAGAAATCAGAACATTTTGGGAATCTTTAAAACTGTAACCCTAAACAAAAAATGGGGAATAGAATTACCCTTATCTGTAGTGTTGAGCGATTTTATCGACAAATTTTGAAATCGGCAGGGTTTTTTTTGATTATCGAAAATCGCCGATCAAGCGATAATTATGGTTAAAAATCTGCGCATAATCTATTAATATCGGGCCATTTTCAGCCAAATCCTTTCATTTTAGCCAGTCAGTTGCACAGGCTTAGTTCTGGAGTATTTACATCCGTATTTACGTCCTAAAAGCATCAAAAAATGTTGCTAAAATAATGTACTATTAGCTTACAATGGATTTCGAGGGCAATCAGGATGTAATTTCGGACGTAAATACCGATGAAAAATACGTCTAGAACAAAGCCCAGGGACATAGAAATCCTGCTTGGAGTACCACGGGTTTCCCAAAACACCTGTGCTGTGTCGGCTCTTGCTGTAGATAGGAAATACAATACAAGGTGAAAGAAGAAACTAATAAATTTTTTACAAAAAAGAAACAAAAAAAAATATCTGTACCACATCTGTCAATAAATCTGTACCACATCTGTATCACAGCTGTGCAACATCTGTATCAATCTGTGAAACATCTGTACACAT